>DVQO01000032.1:0-46752 GCA_018231785.1 Danaus gilippus
AGAAGTTCAGTGACATACACACGCACAGAAGAATTATATATATAAAGATATATAATTCTTAACCAATTTTCGAACTGTTTCGATAAAAATTCAAATGATGTAAAAAACTTAAACAGGTTTCTGTTAAATATATACTACAATTAATTAATTATTTCATGAAAACTAATTACGATGTATTTGGTTTAATGGTTGACTTACACTGAATATTAAGTTATACCTACATCATAAAAAATTAAGTATTTTATTATTCGTAACGCAACGTCATTTTTATAACTAACCTAACTATCTCTATGTCTCCTATTGATTGTACAATTTTTATTTCATTTTATTTTTAATTTTCAGGTAAAAATTTGAATCTCAGTAAATGAATAAACATCACTGAAAGAAACTATGAATTTATCTTCTTCTATTACTGAAAAATTCAAAAGTTACGAATAATCTGTTGTTCTTTAAATATGAGCTTTATAAAAATTCTTGAATAGGCTAAAGATATGAAAATAATTACCTACTCATGTAGGAAATACACAGTGTTTAAAACAATTCGAAGACAGAAATTACAAAGCATAAAATATGTTTTTTCTAATTACAATTCGCAGCAACTACAAAAGTTGATAAAATAGTTGTAGTCACAAAATAAAGAGTCAATAAAAAGGTTCTAATGTCCTAAATGAACAGTTAAAAGGAGATAAATTATTGGCTTTCCGTAACTGACAACAAAAGACACGTCGGATCATCTTGCCTCTTAAAAATTTCCAACGAAGATTAGTAAAGTCTATTAGAATATAAACCACTTCCAAATTTTTGCAACAATCTTTGAAATAACGAGATATAGATACGATAGTTGAAAATATTTTAGGAAAAAGACACATAGTAAATAACAGCCAATTGGCTATTACCTTATATCAAACATATCCAATCAAGTGTGTCATTAAAAATACCAAAAATGATAAATAGTTTTTATATACACAAAATGTAAAACTACACTCAATATCTCATAAAAACGATAGAGACAATCAGAGAAAATTGAAAAGATAAATATTAAATAAAAAAATATGAATACTTTAAACTTTTGACCTCAGTTTGTCCAAGAACGAAAGAAGTAAAGCAACGTGATCGACTAACATCAAAAACTTTTTATTGAAATCATGGAATCAGTTATAAAAATACTGGACTGGACTTAGTGTGGTATGATTATCAGGGCTACATATTTGAATCAATGAAGAGCGGTAGACGACCTGGTTTGAATTTTCAAGATAGACAACGAACAGTTTAACAAAATCAGCTAAAAGCTACACAGTAGAATAAATGTGGGAAGGTAAATTACGCTTTTCTTTTTTCAGCTTTATTTAATACACCTAATAGATGTGAAATTTAAAAAAAAGCTTAAACGATTATTTTAATATTTTTTTTATAGAAACTTTATTATTTTGTGTGTGTTAAGGAAGACTTTTCAAAAGAGAAATTCAGTTATAATTAATGTTATCTATTTAAAATGTATAATTGAGTTAACTTGAAATTCCTTATAACTTATTTGTATAAAACATGAATCCACATAGAAAATGTATTAAATTACCTACAGTAACTTTTTTAATGTGTTATTTTAATATTTATATTATAATTTATACGAAGATTTAAGATTGAATATAATTTAAAGCGCGTTGTGTTAATTGAGCTTAGGATTCGTTGGGAAACTAACATCTCTCAAAGACCATGCCATCGAGGTCAACAAGTATTACGAGCTCACTAACAAAGTCACCAGGAAGAGGTTCGTCGGAAATTTATACGTGGTAGGAGTAGAGAAGCAAAAGGAACCGCTACGTCTCTTTACACCCTACTAGCAGACTTGAGTTTGTCAAGAACTAACATCAATTCATTCTTAGAACGTACTTCGAAAACTCTAGTAGGTTCGTTTTGAATTTTATTAGTTAGAAAGAGGAGCTTGAGCGGTTGAAGTGAGCGTTTAACGTTCTCTAGATAGGGGCTTTTTAAACCTACACGTGGGTTGCAAGTCTCAGGCCCTATTAAAACTCCTCTCCCTGCGAAGCGATGGACCCACATCCTCACAGTGAACCCATGGAATGCTGAGAAGTATTATACAGTTGTGGGTAGGCATTCAGAAATCTTTAATTAAATCAAATTTGAAACGAGGTAAAATAAATAAATGTGTAGTTTATAACCCTCTTTGGCTAATACTTTAGAGAAAATTGTTTCTAGTTTCTAGAAGATTAAACAAAACTGTCAGCTTGTGCCACCGATAAATAGAAGAAGTAATAAAATATTGTCTTTAATTTTTTTTCTATCCTATATTAAATAAAACCTCGTTTCAAACTAATTATTAAACAACTTTAAGAGCGCCAATACAAATAAGCACGAATCGACTTTTACTAAACAAAATTATTAAGGCTTGATGGAATTCAAAAAACAAAACGAGCAAATGTTTTCTAAATTTAAATTAATAATAAAACTTTTACTTAATCAATACTATAAAATTTGACTTAATAAAATTTTCTTTTTAATGTAAGGCTCATACGAAAATAATAAAGTAATAACAACTTAACACATAATTTATAAAATAATAAATATGTAATTTTCCTATTTATATTTAATTTATTTAATGTACTGTTTGAATTAAATACAATGGTAAAATGTAGCATGCACGTTGTGGCACGAATGGGTCCTACACTTTGAAAAACGAAACTTATTAAATATTAACTATTTTTTAGACCCATTATTATTATAATAAAATAAAATGTAAATAGACACCACCTTCTGTGGATTATTTATTTAACTGTATATTAATTTTATATGTAAAATTACAGTTAAAAAAAAACATTTATGGCTCATAGTCTATCTTGGTTAAAGTTTACAAACCGTTATTACTTTGTAACAGACTAAGTTTAATAAGACAAACAGATATTAAAAAATTAAAAGAAAATTATTATCTTTTAATTAACCTTTTTAACTGAATATAAAAATATCATACATATGTCAATTTGAAATAACAATGTAATTATTTGATCGACGAACGTATACATAATTATTTTGAAATTGGAACACAAATTTTCTAGAAGTAACTGGCGAACCGTGGTACAAAATAAAAGGCCAAGATAATTATGTAAATTATTTGAATATTTATGGGTACTGTTGGAAAATACATTATAAGAACAAACTTAAAACGATAAATCTAAGATTAACATGGCACGTAGGTCTGAAGATGGTAATTAATGTTGTAATCAATATATTTGAGATTCCTATTTGCATTAAAAACAACGCAAATGGAAGAGTTTACTTTAAATATTTTTAATTTAGGATAAATAAATAAAACAATACAGTAACAACATTTCTTTATTACAGTGGATGTCAAGTTCTCAACCCACAAAAACAAGAGCTAGATCTAAATATATCATTTAAAGTCATTCTAACAATAATGGAACATCTACATTATTACACATTTCATAACAACACAATAATATAAGGAGTAAATAGACGTTATCGTATCGTGTCCGTGTCGTTGGGTGTCACGTTACGATCACGTCGGTCGACAACAGGAGCTTAGTTACGTGCAAAATGACATACTGAGACGATGGTAACAGTAGTTGTGTAGTGAAGCAGTCATGGTCCCGTTCAATATTGATTATTTATTATTATTACGGAATTATTGTTTAAGGTGTCTTCGTAACGAAGACTTAGTCGTCAACGTTCACAACAAACCATCGCTCCAACTGATTCATCTTCATGAGACACGTATGATAACATTTCAACAGGCGATTCGGCTACGCATAACAAAATCCAGTGTCATGATCAAAGAAAACTATAATAAATTATAAGCGAACCAAACAGAGCTTATACTGTGACAAGCCAAATAGATGACATTGTGTGAAAAATATAACAGATGGCGCTATTAAAACTGTATAGTAAATAAAGCAAATAATTCTAGCTTTATATGGTATTAATATAAGAAACATTTGATTTATAAAATTGTTTAGAGTAAAAATCCTTTTTCTAATTTCCTTTTATAATGAAACATACATATTAAAGACGCATACATACTAAGGCGACCTAAAACATTAACTGAGCCGATGTATTGCAACCATTGATAGCAACAAAAATATGTATATAGTAATTTTATAAATTAAACAAATAATAAGTACTTTAATATAATTGTACTATACATATTTAACTATATGATAAGCAAGAATAAATTTCTCAATTCCAATTAAAAATTTAAAAAATAGGTATTTATGTTATTAAAAAAAGTAACTAAATTTGTCAAATAAACACACGGAATATATTGCACTAATAATATATAAACTTTAAAATCTATAATAGCGGTATAGTGTTCATATAGGATACATCCTTGTAATTACATCTAAAAATATATGGGATTTCTGTAAGGCATAATATATGACTGACTCAATAAAGCTTAACGAAGTTTTAGCTTAATACATTGAAGTAAGTTTTTCGATATAATGCCAACAAAAAAAATGATATAGAACGCGCGTTGAATTACATACACAGAAACACTTACTTCAATGTATTAACACTATAACAATAGTTGTATTCCTTGAATCAGAATTATGAACAATATATTAATTTTTACAATATTATTAAATGTTCTTATATTACACACATTGTGTCATAAACACGGTAAATATTACTAATAAAGCTAGCATTTTTATTGCTCTTTATTTAATAATATCGTTTATTTGCATTATTAGACAGTTAACATACTCACTATGAATGTATGCGGAACGCATTCAATAGTTCAAATATGACAATTTTATAAGATCATTATTAAGTATGGCCAATGTACAATTAGATTAAAATGTTCAAAAATTTAATATGTAATTTATAACAATGTGTTTTGATTCATATGCATAGTTGTATAAAAGTTTAATACTATGTATATATTTATGTTCTCGCGATAAGGCAAGGTGAGGCATATTGAAATGTTCAATATTAACGCTATGACAAAATATATTCATTTATAATCGACCTATTAAAATATATATTTAAACATCTCTAATGTTACGTAACTATACAGAATCAACACTTGTAAGACGTACAAATCTATTTGTGGTGTATCATCTCACTGCTTTATTATTATGATATACCTATTCATTTCTGATTGATGATGTATGAAAAATAATGAATGTATGAGAAAGATTTGTGCGTCTTTTATTGTTCTCGTCTGATATATGGTTGGTTAATAATTACCATCAATTTGGATTTGAGATGCTGGGCGTATATATGTAAGCTGGTCATGACACTTGCTATTTATCTGAAGGGTATGATATAGAATATAGATCCACAATTGGTTGTATCGCACTAAATGTCTCTTAAATCGGTCGCAATTAGAGTTAAAAGTTCTCTGGATTTTGTTACACAGCGGCGCGGACTATTTGCGCCTTTTTAGTTTTCAAGATCTGTTCTTTATTCGATGGTCTGAAACAAATGAAGGTCAAATTAAATTTACTCAGAACTAAGTTATATATAAAGACATCTGCAGATATTAAACAAACTGGTAAATAATTTGTAATGTTCCTTCTCGATTTCTTCTTGAAGACTGCAGTTACAAATGCCGATTTCCTTATTTTTAGGACATAGGGTACTAGTATTTATCACTTGTACACTGAAAATGTTCTCTTGAACATAACAGCATTGATCAGAGAAGCAATAGTGTTGGAACAATTAACATCTATACATGAGGTATATACCTCATGTATAGATGTTAATAGTGATAATATTATCAGGACCAGGTGATTTATCAACATCAAGTTTTTTTATCAGATTACATGTATGCAACTTTAACAGTTTTATTACCGACAAGAACTCCATACCTAATTACCCACCATAAGGTTTCATGGTCAAACTACACACAAGGAGTTTCTAGTTTTTCATTCATAAAACTTTGCATGTGATAGTATAATGAAATACTGGAAATAATCCATTAGTAGTGTGACAATGAAAACTTGTAGTAGTGATATAGTTAAGGTTACTTAAGTTCAATCCAGTATGTTATTGGAAATCATTAATGTGTGTGTGTGTGTATATATATAAATAAATATATACATATATACATATACATACAGGTATGTGTGTGTAAGTGTAAATTTAATAGACTAGTTCACTAGTTATTTATTAGTAATGAAATTACTGTTGCGTGGCAGTACTAGCGGCTGGTCGTCTGGGACGGTGGCGCGATGCTCGTTCCCGTGGAACATATACAGCACAGTGAGATGTTTGTCTTCACCGACACACGGATCGTAGAAGCCAGGCAGCTCAGACTGAAAACATAGTTTGAACAACGTTATGTACTATAATTATGTTATATTTTAAAACTTAAGAATACTTCTATGTCTACTTGTTATACAAACAGTAAATGCTATTTAAGCATCGATATTTCCTAAATTGTTCTCATGTTATAAGTTCCTTAACCACAAATATGTCATTTATAACAATGATTTTGTGCTTGCACCGTCCCACTGCATATGTAGCGTTTTCAGTTTTTCTTTCATAAAACTTCGCACACGATATTATTTAAGTAGATTTATGAATAAAAAGATAGAACTGATCCGTAATTGGTGTGACGATGCAAGCTTCAGGTGAATGTACGGTAAGTATTAAAAATCCCCAATTTAGTGGTTAATTTCATGAGAGTTTCGTAACTATATATTAGATGTATGTTTGTACCTTGCTGACGTCTAGTAATTCGAGACGGCTATCTCTGATGAGGCACTGCATGGGGATAGTGACGTCAATGACCTCAGCGTGACTAACTTCGACACCATCACCTATCGGCTCACTCGACGCATCGTGATCTGACGCCCCTACAGATACAATATTAGTAAACAAATACTTCAATTTCTTTTTAAAACATACTGATATATATAATTCTAGCATCACACTAAGACCAGAGATTACATCTGCTTTTTAATTTTGCATTCAAATTTAAAACTATATTTACATTGTACTGAAATTTATTTACATCGATTATGTAATCAAGTACTGATAATTACTTTTATCAGTACTATTATTTATCAACCACTAACCTTGAGGTAGTTTTCCATACAAAGCTCTTATAATAACCAAGCCTTTCTTATTTTCTTCGTCACTTTTTATTCTAGAATACGTTTCTCTCATCAGTTCTATAGTTGCTCTCGCCTGACGCTGCATTTCTTGTAACCTGACGAAATAAATAAAAAAAAATTAAAGATTGACTTAAATTAAACACAAGTATAGGTTATTTAAAAAAATATATTTTTAAAGTAGTAAAAGTTAAAAAAACACTGCTTTGATACCAACGTACTAATCTAAAATATCATAATATGTTAAATAGTTTTAGTTTACTAATTAGTGCTACTATTAGTACGACGGTTAATGGCTGCCATGTTATAAATTTTGAAAATATTATGTGATATCTACAATTACTCATAATGACAAACAATTGATTGTTTGAAAAATATCCATAACATTTAGTATCATTATGGTGGTAATACCTTTCAAAGTTAGCCTCCATAGATCTCTGTCGCTCCCTCTCTCTCTTATCTCTTGCTATAGGATCCAACAGCAGCTTCTTCAACAACAGCCATGAAATGATGGGTACGGCAGTGGCGTAAAAAACGGGAGATGGCATAACCTCCTCACAAAGATGAATGGGAAGCACCACGCTCTGTGATGAGCACGACCATCTGGTGAGAAAATGATTTCTATACTTGTATTAGCATTTAAACATTTTTACTGAAATGTATTTAACTTTGACAGTCGAAGATGTCTTCGATCGATAATGGGTCATCCATGTGCATTTTTTTTGTTTAAAAATATGTAGTTAAATATAAGTTTAACTTGACAATACGAATATGTTAATCTAAAAAGACACCACTATGTTTATGTTTTATATCTCGTCTCCCTGGACTCAGTGTAAACATTAACTCTATGTTGAAAAAGTGATTTTCAAGTTTAATAACTCACTTTAGTTTGAGCATCACACCGCTGGGCACCCCTAGCATAACAGCAGCCGACACACTGCTGTTCTGAGACACTTTCTTCTCTGCACCATATTCAACGATCGCACCAAATGTTCCCATTCTAGAATATTAATGTAATTATTACATTATGTTATAAATAGCTCCCATTAAAAATATAAGTTTAAGTACCGTACATGAAAATTTGTGTGAGGTTAAAAAACTACTAATTTTTTTTTTTGTAACTTAAGGAAATTCTCATTCGCATCAGATTACTAAACTACTGGACTTCTTAAATCGCTCAGCAGTCAGAAATTTAAAATGCTATTTTCAGCCAAGTCATGTGATCACACTACAAAGTAATAGTACAACTCTCATCATAATTATAGTGTAAATATCTTGTACAGAATTTCCTACTACTTTTGGTAAGGTAAATTTCCAGAATTATATTAAAAGGGGTTTAAAATAAAGTTCGTATAGTATATATTGGCATGAGCATATAAAACAGTTATAAGAATCACTATCACTCACTAAAATTAAAAATATGAAAATCCGTCAGAATAAAGCATAAGCCAACTAATATGTCCTCTGTCTAAATCAAAAGATATCACTAATATTTTACTTGTGCAAAATAAAGCTAATTCTACGGAAACGATTTCGCTAACGAAGGCTTACATTCAACTTAGTTCTTTAACATTCTTAATTTAAAACAAGACGTAATTTTTAATATTCGCAGGCATAAAGCACATAAGTATCAGCTAAATATCAAAATAGGATAGACTTAAACCAGCTAAAGAGTAGAATAAAAACTTCATATCAAGAACCTCTCATTAGTTATTCAACTGGATTTTCCCCTTCAAAAATTATTTTAGAATTTTAATAGAAACTATGTAACTAAAGGCCAAACAACATTCCTGTTCCTTACATAAAATATTTGTATTTTTTGTAGTTGAGGGTAAGTATTGCTGGTTAAGCAGTGTTGTACTATGACGTCACAAATTCAATACATATTCGTAAATCAATGACAAGCAATAGATTTATTGTATACTAGCTGACCCGGCAAACGTTGTTTAGCCATATAAAAAAATAGGCGTTGGTGATAAAAAAGTATAAATATTTTGTTGTATGTATTTTTTTAATGCTACATCATAAAAAAATAAAAACAAAAATTTTTGTCCGAAAATAAAATTTAAGGGTGAACAACCCTTACAGCTTAGGGGTATGAAAAATATATGTTGGCCGATTCTCAGAGTTACTCAATATGCTCACAAAATTTCATCAAAATCGGTTCAGCCGTTTCGGAGGAGTTCTCTGTCTAACACCGCGACACGAGAATTTTATATATAAATAACAGAAAATGTGTAATTAAAAAAATATTATATATTTTTGTATTACGCCAGCACCATTAATGTGTGTAAAAATTCAATGGTGAACATTCAAATTTAAACGTTGTCCATTTTGTGAATGCAACTATCTCTAGCCATTGCATTGTCATTAAATAATATTAAAATAGATAAAAACTACTAATAAACCACCCTTTCTTTATGTATCAGTCATATTAAATATCATACAGTTTTTTTCATATTTATCAGAATATTAGTACAATACAAATACAGATTAAGGTCTATAGGATAATCTACGTTTAAGAAAATCGCTGGCTAAATATACCTACTGGTATAACATCGCATAATGTGAATGTTGTACATCTTGTAGGAATTTTAAGCTAATTAATATTTTGCTTAAATTTATATGAGCGAGCAAAGTAATAGGATACATTGAACACACAAATGTAGTCGCACTGCAAAATGTAGGGTCAAAAATACACCTAGTTACTGCAACGCTTATAAAGAACTTAATCCAAAGTTTTACAACATATTAATGAAATTTAGGTCAAGTAGTAATTTAATTATTATAAACAAAGCGTATTTCAGGCAAAAACAAGTGTTCTGTTGACTTACTTGAAAGCCAGACGTAACTTGAGATCGTGGTCTGTTAGTTTGCGGACGAGATGCAGTGACACGAAGGAATGAGGAGAGCCTAGTTGTACCGACGCTGACACGTGGTGGCGCTGCGAGTCACGGACGTATGTACTCGTGAGTGAAGAACCCGCGCCAGACCCCGCACGATACGTCAGATAACCAACAGAATGAGCGTCCAGCTGAAGGGCCATCGCTGACAGAATTTAATATTCAATCTTAATATTAAAACATAATTTACCAATATTAATTTTAAAGTATGAAAACTGTAAACCTACTAGATACAAAACTCGGCATAATCCCTCTGGATGTGAACTGCAGACCGGTGCCGCAGTTAACAAACATCAATCTTGATATAGTTCTGAATATTTTGAAGCCAACGACGGGTCCATTTCCTATACCACATTCTAATTCCGTCCAGCCTCTCTCGGAACTTAGATGGCGATTTGACACTGTGAGTGACCCCGTGCCTGTAAAAAAGTAGAGGAAAAATGTTATTAAAATTACTATCAGAAAATAATGAGATTTGTAATAAAAGTTATATATTAATAATATATGATATTTACATAAAAAATATATCAAAATCAATCAATAAAAAATCCTCATTGTAATATTTATTGGTGGTAGAAAATTGTATGTTTATAAAAATCAGGGCCCTGATATATGTATAAATTAGGAGCTTCACCAATGCCATTCTGTGTGGAGATATTCCCCGACAGTGTTACAGTGTTGCGAAGTGTGACCGGAGCATCTATAGACTGTTGGATTGTCATCCCTGAGACTTCCACACTTGGGATCACAGCTGACTCCTCACTAGAAATAATAGAAATTTATAATGTTAATAATGTAATTAATTTGAAAGTATGGATTAAGTGTACCTCCTAACATATGCGTAGTTTCATGTGCTCTAGTAAAATACTCACAGAATATCATACTCATCATAGTACTTCATAAACATATCAGTGGCATTTATGGAGAGTGTGATTGTCCCCCGAGGGTTGGCACTCTGCTGTAACCTCCTTTCTTCTCTTTCCCTTTTTAACCTGAAAAAATGTTTGACACATCTGTAACTCATCCGTACTTACACTTATACTCTAAGTTCTAAGTGACAACACAAATGAAATCTTATAGTATTAATAAAATTACCTTTCATACTCTTCTCTGATCTCCCGAGGAGTTCGTGTTCTGAATATAACTTCCCACCCATCTACTTCAAGCCCCCTTTTACCTTTCAACATAATATTAACAAATAAATATTGATGTATATTTATGTATATTACTTTGAGATATTTTGCACATACCAAGTGTATCATAAATAGCCCGTTTGTGTGCGTCAGAAAGTACTTCATATGCTTCTTTGATTTTATTAAATATCTGTTCAGCCCATTTCTGCTTATTGGGATCTGTGCTGTGTTTGTCTGGATGAAATATTCTTGAGAAACGACGGTAGGCACTGTTTATTTCTTCTACACTGGCCTAGAATGTATAATTAAAATTATAAATCCACCTCACTAAATAAAGAGAAGTAATAAGCAAACATAAATTGTTGTACCAAATATTAAAATATAAATTATAGCTACCTGCATACAGTTTTTTTTCAAAGAACTGATTGTGTGTCATTGTTTTAAAAATAGAAAAAAGTGCAAAATGTTTGTAAAAAAATATCCATTAAGAAATTGTGTCTTGGAAAATATATTAATAGTGTGACCTTAACTACTTCAAGAATATTTATTTCCCTTCATGTTATTTTTTTATTTAGTAATATGATGAAATCAAAAAAATTGTGACCTTATTGTCCAGACAAAAATTGTTATGATATGTTGAATGGAATAATTAACATTCTAAAGTTATATTTGAAATTTGTATCATATTAACTATATCTTATAAGCATACATACCTACTTTATGTTTTAGCAAATTTCCTTGAAATTTTATATACAAAAATTTTGAGTTATTTTTTTTATATAATATTTTTATGTCGGAAAATACAATGTCAGTGGAAACAATTAAAGCATATCATACGACCAAATTATACATTTTAATAAAATCGTGGTCCTAACCTATAAAAAACTAGTAAGTTAATAAGATAAATACATATTGAAGTATAATAATTATAACAAAACAATGCTAAGCAAATAAATTGTGTACTATTATTTATATCAAATACAAATAAATAGTTATATAATTATACCGCAATATAACGAAATATTGCAATATATAATATCCTTAAATATTTACCGTTTTTGCCACATTGAGTAATTGATAATAATTATCTTGAAGTAGAATATTATCTCCTTCTTCGTCCATTTCTCGCATTTTTATAAAAAATCCTTAAAAAATTCAATCAGGTACGTTAAATTTCTTTTACCGCCGCACTGACAGCTGACCCGGTCATAGAGTATGTAAATTGAAATTCAAATAAATTATCTAAGTCTATCACTTTGTCATTGCAAGTATTGAGACAATTTTAATCGGAAATAAGTCGGTTAGCTTAAAATATTAAGTTTAAAATTGTTTTATTACTTATCTTGCTCTTCCATCGTGGTTATACTGGGCCTCAACTTTATATAAAAACTATTTCGTTGTGCAGTGTTCCCTCCTTTTATTAGAATAATATGTTTATATAACGAAAATTAAGAAAATATGGTGCCTCGTTCGTATGATAAATATAATATTGATATCTTTGATTGCCGTTTTTCATTTATTAGTGTCATCTTCCAATGATATATAATATGCTATGTATCGAATAAAATGCCCCCTTAATCATTATAATATTTTTAAGTAGATAACTAGATTAAATTCATATTTTCAGAACTTTCTGTTAATAGACTACCGTTGAAAATCTATTATTTACCTTATCATTTTGTTTGACATCGATAAAATTGAATGAATTAAATTATGTTCAATTACTTATTTACCAGTTAAAAGTATAACTTACAAAACTCTTAGTGAATTTTATATATTATCTGTTGAAAAGATATTGTCGGTCTCACAAAATTTTATATACTGTATAGTCTGTGAGTAGCTCTCTCCGACTTTGAAATGTGGAATAAATTTAGTAATTTCTTTTGCAATGTCCCGTTAAAAATATTGTTGTAAATGTTAGTATTTTTTGTTGTTATTGTGCCCTGTTTGCAGATGTGAATAGATAAATTATTTCAACCGAAGAGGTAAGAATTTAATACTGTATGATTCTTTAATTTTAAGATTGATTACATACTTGTTTTGATATTGGTTTAATATTAACATTTCATTCGCCGAACTATTTAATTCGTTAATTTATTTTATAAACAATATAGAGATCGTATCTTTAGAAGGGAACCGTTCTAAGGCATTAAGTTTTTATGTAAGTGCGTTACGATTCGAAAAATAAAAATATGACTAATGTTCGGCGAAATTTTAACTCTCTGTTATCTATCAAATTTCTCTTAGTGGTATGTGTTGTGCGTTAGGGATGCACCAATAATTTCGCTAACCATCTTTGTAACACTCAAGTCTTAGTAACAACTTAATTTAACATCAGATATAGGGAGTGAAAGTTGACTGAATTGAAATTATAGCATATGTAAACAGCAATTTTACATTGACAAATTAGTTAAGAATTGTCCTAACAAATTTTTATGTATAAAGTGTTGCTAAATTAATTGGGAATATTTTTTTGATAATTTTTTATTAAATGCATAATGTATAAAAAGTATAATTTTCAATACTTCTCATTACTGGGGAATGTGAATATTTTTTATATGACATCATATTAGTTCAAGTCAATCTATATAAGGGCTTGGGAAGGTAATAAATTTGTAAATCTTTGTGTGGGTTGCCCTAGCTTGAAATGTTAACTGTCCTTATATATAATTAATACAATAAGCTACATAATATCCACATTGATATACTACCTAGAAAAATTCTTAATAAATATTAGTGTCGGAATTGTAAGGTCAACAATATTTTTTTAAATGATTACATGTCAACATATATTAAAAATGCAATGTAAAATTACACTAATTTATGCATGCATTTAAATATTAGATCCTAAGCTCTTTGTTCATACTCCAAGTGGATTATGGTTTACTACTACTACTACAAAAAAAAAAGAAAGAAACACTATGAAATAGACCTTAAATTTTGTGATAATTTCTCTTAAATGTTTTACATACAGTTTTGTTTATCCTCAGTTAGCCTTTAAGATATTATTCTATCACTTGAGAGTAGTCTAGTTAATAGTAATGAAAATATACTGAACTGCTGAAGTACTGACTGATGTCATGAATAAATAAATGCAGATTATTCATAACTGTTATCGCTACGAATTTTTTGTATATCCTTTTCAATACAAATATTAAACTCTCAATTTTTATATAAAAGAAAATGTGTGTGTATGCATAAAATATAGGTTATAGAGGTTCATCACTTGAATAATTAAGACAAATAAAGTATGATGGACAATATATTGAAGGAAATAATTTTAATTTGTGCCTATTTAAAAAAATTCACTCAAAATAATGAAGTTGAATTTTAAAAAATTTACATATTTAAAACTAAATTTATTACTCTGTATTAAAATTTCGAAATTCTAATTAATATTTTGACACAAATATTTGTCTATAAGAATATGTATATTAGAAATAATATGCATTTTTTATGTTTCTTTTCCTAAAAAGTTTTTTTTTTTCGTTCCAAATGAGCTTTCTAGAGGAATACATTAGTCATTTACTTTATTGATTTCTATGTTTAAGCTTTAATTAATATTTTTATATAAAGTTTTTGTTGTTTTGAATAAATAATATGTGTTTTACAAAACACTTCACATTATTGTAACACATAAAAATTTTCTTATTTTCAATAGAGTACAAATAAACCCATGCAATACACATAGATTTCATGTAGTTTAAAATAAAAAGAAAAAGTTACAAAGATTTTATTAAGAAGTATGTTATAGTTTACATTGTTTATACTATATATTTCACATTTCATAAAAGAGGAAAAGTTTTAAATCAGTTTATATTGAATCAATGAGAAATTCATCCATGTCATTCCTAATAAGAAATAATTGACATTAAAAAGTCTTCAAAATATATGGTTATTTTTAGTTAAATAATTTGCATATTGCATATAATATTTTATTTTCGTTATTTCTACAACTTGAATGGTCATAGGAATTTTTTAATTTAAACATGCTTACTCACCCTTATTTTATGGTGCTCTTAATTTTCTATACAAATTTTTATTGTCTTATCCTGAATCATGTCAAACCTAATATAATTTATGGGTATAACTAAAATTTTAATACAGACATATAATTAATGGTATTATTATATTTAATTAAAATTAATAATAATAAAGATATTATTTCAAAGTATCTATTATATATGGTCAAATACAATGCTAACTATTGGGGTGCTCGGTTGACAAACATACTTTGAAAAATATTTTTTATATGTATCATTTATATTGTATGAATCATGCAAAAAAGATTTTATATTCAAAAAATATGACATGTATGTCAGTATGCTTGATAAGTTCTTTACTGAGTGTAAAAAATATTTATCAAACTTCATGTACAATTTTTTAATGGGATCTTTAGTTTTTGTTTCCTCATTTGCTATGGTTGATGGATGTTTGTCTATGAAACAAATATTCAACCAATATTTATTTATATTGGTTGAATGAAACTGATTAATCATATTTTTTTTTTACTAGAAGACATCTGGTCTTTAAATATGCTGTTTATTGTTTTAGATTCACTTGCATAATGTGCAAATATATAGGTGCTTATTTAATAAACTCAACTTTCGGGTCTTAATTTTCATTAAAATGTTATCATGAGTGGTTGTCAGATTAGTTGGAAAATTGATAGATGCAGGTTATACGAGCCGTGACAATAATGAAATGCTCCAATTCCATTCCATAAACCTGGTACTATGTTCAATGCACCACATAGCTTGGATAATATTGCTATTATTAAATTATAAATTCTATTCTTTTGAATATCTGTGCCCACTGCTACCACTGTTCTGTTTGTAATATCTTGGATACGAGCTGATAATTTGATACAAATTACAATAAATTGTTTTTACACAAACATTCTTTATTGTATTACTAAATATATTTGACTTTTATAAAGTATTCATAGGTACGTTAAATATGACAATTACAAGAATCGCTTCAACTATAAAATAAGAATCGCTTTTACTAACACTACTTTAAGCTTTCTATTTTTATTGAAATAAATAATAAGGAATAAGAAAAAGGCGTATACGAGAGATTGAACTTTTTCAAAAAGATTCTAATTTCAACCAATTAAATTATAGATGACAAAAAGTGAGGAAAACAATACAGATAATATAAAGAAAACATTTTTTCGTACGTATATTTTTCCATTGTGATGTCTAATAAAAATAGAAAGATCAAAAGACTACAACAATGGTTTCAGTAGTAATTTGACATCGAGACCTTCATGCTATTCCATATAAGACAGTCTTTCAAGGCGGGAGAGATAAACAGGATCATTTGAATAAAATATTCTAAGCGGTGACAGAAAGAAGACTGTGCCTGTTACATACTTTATAAACCGTGCATAAGAAGTTGTTTATAGCTACGTACGTCTATGATTAGATGTCGGTTGGTAGGAAAGTGTATTTCTCTTATAGAAAGGCAACGGAGGTTGCAAAGTGTATTAACTTTATATTGTAATATTATAATGCGTTCAAGTTGCGTAAAAACATAGGTCATAAATGATAAAGTAGTATGAATCCTAAATACTCAAGTCCAAGTTTCGCATATAAATGTATATGAAAGAAAATATAATTATCTTATTTATTTTAAATATTCAAACAATACTTCGAAGTTACTGACTTGATGGTAATTCTATACCATGCTAAAAGAATTATCGAGTTTTTTCATACAGAAAAAAATGAAGACAAGATATAATCGAATTTAGAGCCAACTTTTAATTTTAAGTAGTTTAACGATATCGTAGTAACAAGGAGACCTGTGAAAGCAAACTCATGACTGGGTACTTGTTATGAACCACGTCGTTGTTCAACATTTATTGTTACAAGACATGCACGGTAGCATTTCAAATGATACATAATTAGTCAAGATAATATTTAAGCGAGCACTTTAAATTTACAAAGAAAACAGTGTATTGACTGATTGAATCAAATAATTCTATAGTACCGTTAGACGATATATGACAAACACATATGTAGTTACAAAAATATGGTTGGCTATGTTTCATGCGACTTTATAATTTGTTAATGAAGAAAACTGGCTAGTTACATTATTCATTCATTGTTAAAACTTTTGCTTTTTTAGTTTTAAGAATTAAAAAATCTCGCACCTAACGAACAATTAAATTACATTCTAGTATAAAGCATGCTTACTTTATTATCTTTAAATAAATGTTTCAAAACTTATATATGAAATTTGTCAAGGCTAAGTTGTGATCGCAGATTAAAATCCCTATGTTATTCAGTATTTTTTTGTTAAACAGGTTCAAAAGTCAGAAAAGAATGCCATCGACACACCTTAGCCTCCGCGAAGACGACGTAGTGCGTCTAGCATTGGAGTTTCTGAACCTGCGCGACTTGCACATCACCCAGTTGTCACTAGAGCGAGAGACTGGTGTCATCAACGGCAATTACGCTGACGACGTTTTGTTTCTGCGGCAACTGATTCTAGATGGACAGTGGGATGATGTACTTGAATTCATACAACCTCTCAGCGCTCTGAAAGCATTTGAAGCTGATAAATTTAATTACGCTATTCTTAGACATAAGTATATAGAACTTCTTTGCATTAGATCCGAAATAAAGGCTTACAACAATGTTGAAAACATTGTTGATGAAGTCGTCAAGGTCCTTAGCGACTTAGAGAAATTAGCACCTTCTAAAGAAGAATATTCTAATTTATGTCTTTTGCTTACACTTCCTAGTATAACTGACCATACACAGTTTAAAAAATGGAACCCAAGTAATGCGAGGGTCCAATGTTTTAGAGAAGTATATCCTCTAGTAGAACAATTTTTGCCTTGCGATAAAAAATCCTTTTCAAGTGGAACAGCGCCAAAAAGTGCGAAAAACGATCGACTCATGCAATTACTTATAAAGGGGATTTTATACGAATCTTGCGTTAATTACTGCCAGGCCAAAGCCACTGGATCCAAAGAAGCACAGACAAATGAAGTAAACTTTTCCCGCCTATTAGATGGTTCCGGTTTTGACGAGTCGGACTTGAGTTTGTTGTCTTGGCTTCAGTCAATCCCGGCGGAGACTTTTAGCGTACCATTCGAGCAACGAATGCTAAATGTTGACGTAGAAAAGTTGGAGCGGCCGTCATTGCATACTTCTTGGACTGAACATATGCTCGTCACACCAATTAAACCCCGCACCTTTCCGCACTTGGCCATGCCATTTAGAAGACCTCGGTCTGCAGCGGATGCGATGACAAGGTCTCTCCGACCTCTGCCTGACGGAGCACCTCGTCATCCCGCGGTCATGGCTCTATCTGCAATCGATTACAGCCCCTCTTCATCGTATTTTGCTGGTTTCCATCTGACTGGAATTAAAGGCAACAAGCTTATGAACACGTCAGTTGATAGATTGTTCGATAACAAAAACTGTGACAGTATTTACAACGGGCTAAATGAATCCTTGAAACCGATCGAAGAGCAATTGAAACCCATCGGTGAATATACTAAGACCAACGAGAACAGTAGTATAGGAGCGTCCAACGCTACTACACCAGAGCATAGAGCACACGATTACTCAGCATCTACATCCATATCAACGGCTGCAGTTTCAGAGCGACCTTCAACTGACGTTCTACCAGGTCCAGACGGGGACTTCCGTAGGGAATTACTCAAAGAATATCAGATGCAGAAGACGCGTGAGTGCGATGACTACCTCCGCAATCTATGTTCTTCAGAAATCAGGACACAGAAACCGTGAGTTGAATTCATATTTATCTAGTATAATGACCTCGACCTCGATAGTTGGTGTTTAATATTTATAGGCAGGAGCAAGTAGGTGACAGTGCATCCGCTTTTCCCTCTACTGTGAAGTATCCTGCGCCGTCTAATGTGGATCAAAATCAACCATTACCGGACCATACTAAGTACTTAAGGCAAGTAATAAGATGATGGTGGTTTGGATCTTAATAATATCTATTACTTATATATATTATTAATATTAATTAGTACTGAATTTTAAGACGACAGTTGCCATAAACTGAATAATGTTATATTAAATGAATCCTCAAAGGAGTCTTAAGACCTATTGAATGGCCATTGCGTTGAGAGAAAGTTTTTAATGATTTTTTATATAATTCGTCCATATAATTCTTAATTATACTTGTCAATAATATTCTATAAAAATGTGCCGTGTATTAAAATTATTTTTTTGTACAGAAAAAATGAGATCCACGAGTCTATTGAAGTGCCGGAAACCCCTAATGTAAGATTTTTATATATTTTTTTTCTTTATCACACACCCGCTTTATACCACAATAACATTCATTTATTACCAGACACACATATAACACATCAAACACATTTTTTTCCATTTCAGTTACAGTTGAGTGACCGCTCTCCAAATATTTTCTAATCATCACCGTATACAGTGTATCATGTATAGTAATTATTGTTGTATTTTAATTACTTTTTGTCACACGACAATGGTGGTGGACTTCAGAAGCAGATATAATTTTACGTATAATTTCATATTGATACAGTTGATTATAAAGTTACCTGGGTGCTAATAATTTTTGATATATATACAATAATTTTATTGATTTCACTTGGCTTTATATTGAGATAGCAATGTTATATTTAAACAAACATTCTTTGATAAGTCAGTTTGGTGAAAGAATGAGTTCAATGACGTATTATTTTTAAAATAATTCTTGACCTAAAAAATTCCCAAGAAATTGCAGTCTGCGAATTGGATATTCTCTTTCTTTATTACAGTAATGGTTTTTTACCAGAAGAATTTTAACTCGAAGCCTCAGCGTAAGCCCATTGTTTTTATGAGATTCGAGAACAGGTTATCGATTTAAAACGACCTTCCTAGTAAGTGCGATTTATGTAAATGTTGCTTTGCGAATGCTTATAATAATTTAAATATGTTGTCTATGACACTGGTTTCTTAGCCGTTTTTAAAAATAAAAAAGAAATACAAAGTTTTTAATATCCGAGTAACATAAAAACCGACATATTTTAATTAAAAACGCCTGAATAAAAACAAAGATTGCTAGTGAAAATGTAATTGCAATATTTATGCTGTAGGCGACAAAACGTTTGTTAATTATTTTTACGGGATTCCTTCGTGTTCCGTATTATATAAAAATAAACGGTGTACTGAAAAATTGTGTAATAAATATTACGTTTGGCTATAACTTCGTTAAAATGATACGCTTCGGTCAATTTACATCGATAATATTACATCTTTAGACAAAACTTTCAAAGTTATGATGGAGCTTGTAATAAATAAAATATAAAACAAAGGACTTTTCAAATAATTATTTTTTCATTGTAATTTTTCAAATATATAAAAAAAAATTGCTATTGTTCCACCTTATAGGATACATATATCATAAACGTAATGTTTTAGTATATTAAATGTTTATTAATATTTTTTTCTCACAATAACTTATATTGTACGTTCAAAAATATGTGTAACTACATACTATCTACTTTAAAGATTATATAAAGATATAGTATTTGTGATTTCGACCTATTAATTTTTATTTAAAACAGTAACATTATCGCCAACTAGAGACTACTAGGCCTAGACAATTCTCGTGAGGCAAATATTATGTAAATAGATTTTTATTGATAGAAGTAGTTAACATCTTGGTATGTGATTTTTATATAGTAATATATTTTGTAAACCTCAAAAGTTGAACATGTTATATATATTTCTAGTGTCAGATGCCGTTAGTATTGCTACATTTGCATTTGCAGCATTTTTAATTCTTACGTGTCCTGAGATGTTTCAACTCTTGAAGTTGTAAGCGCTTGTTACCTTTAAATACAATGTAATAGCAAAACAATTCTTTACTATAGGTTACAATTCAAATTTAAATAGTATTTTTTTCTTAAAAAAATTAGTAACAATTAAGTATGTTAATTTTTGCAATGACTCGGTAACAAGCTATAAGCTACTGTAAATTGTAGTGTTGTGTTGATATCCGTTTGTTATCTTGTTTGAATATTTTATTATATATAAATACATTATTTCCGATTCTTATAAACCTTATATTGGGTTTGGGCAGTGCTTTGTAAAGAAAATATATGAAAATGTTAGTTTAAGGAATGAGAGCCGTGAGTGGCCTTTAAAAAAAAAATTAATTAATTGGTACTCTGTAAACTGAGCAAACCCAATCCATAACAGGAAAGCCCTGGTTTGTTGAGTAATTTAACATTTATCACTTGATTTTCAATTTATTTTACATCTTTTTTTTGCGAAAATAGTTCATGAGAAGGTTGTATTCAACTGCTTGTTTTTCAGTCGGTATTATTTGTTGACGGTCCTCGACGATTCTGTTTTTTCAGTAGTAGGCTTCAGGATACACACTACGCACGTAGATGAATTCTAGAGTATCACAGGAGAAACGAGTAGGGTTTTATATTTTTCATGATTTTACTTTAACCGGGCGGTTGAGATCTTCTCTGTTGCGACTGGAACGTTATTAATTTCAAGGACCTAGTCAATCATTATTACTATAAATCTATGTTCCTAAATGAGGGACAGCTGTTCATCAAATGTTCTCTAATAGTTGGCACTACCGTATGTTCACACGACGGTCTTTGGTGGAGTATCTAGTGGCCGCGCTCGATATTGTATGAGTGATATGTATACCACACACATTCAGGCTTGTATTATCCGAGCAGATATTACCTGTTTGGTCCTTTGCTTGATGTGATTTGTGATATTGACTGAGGGTTGGACCATGGCGGTTCTTTGTTCAGCATGACGCTGATGAGGCTGGGCCTTTATTTGTCCGACTTATTGGACATGTCCGCTTAATCAGTTCAGTGTCACCAGTGGTACACTCGAATACAAAGGTCACATGTACAACGCAAAAACTCCCCTCGAGCAGTCGCTTGTGAATATACTGTAGTTGTGATCAGAGCTCCAATTATTAGAGACCATTTATGAAACAACTTTCCCTCATTTAGGAATATACTTTTATGGTAAGAATGGTTGGCAGGCACTTGTTATTAAAACGTATTCCAGTTTTCAACGGAGAATTAGATCCATAGCCTGGGTACCTTTAAAGAAAAATATAAAATGTTATCTCTGTGTCTCATTGTTTTATTCTAGGGTTTCTTATGTGCTCTATAATTTTTTGTTTAGTGTGTGACTTGAACCCCTCGCTGGATTTCGTATTCGTTGACGACTTAGTTTTAAAATATACGAGACTGAAAGACAGGTGCCATAGTATAATCTCCTTTTAAGCTGGATTTTCGTGAAAAATTACAATTATAATCAATAACAGATGTAATATAAATAGTAGACTAACTTCTCAGTAATCAGTGCTTTTCAAATAAGCAACACAACACTCACTAGATTAGTTTCATGCAATATAATTTATCGAATATTTCTCTGCAATAATATTGAGAAAATGATAATTTGAATGAAGTTCGAAAGTTCTGTGAAACTTTTTAAAAGAATATTTCACAGTCTTCATGGGTTTGGCCAGGCCAAGTGGAAAATATGTAACTCGGAAGAAGACAGAATATGAAGATGAACCTCATAAAAATTTATTGTGAACTGGCTACACTCTTTGAACCGGTTTTTAAAATTGATGAATCCCTTAATTATTGCAGTGAAAATATATATTAATACATAATAATGTTACAGTTTTGATATATTTTGTCAAAATGGTAGGTAATTGATTCATATATTAAATACAGTAAGATTATTTATTATTAAATAATAATATAAAACAGAAGAAATCTAAAGATGTAATATTGTTTCTTTGATCTGAAATAATATTATTTTACCAAACGAATGGTATAAAATTGATTTTATAGCGACATTTAAAGATGACAACATTTTAAATATTTTACTGAATGGCCTTGAAATTATTATTCATACGCGACGTGACGCCCTTCAATGTGTTGAACACTTGTAACGGTTAATAAAGTCACTTTTATTGAATCAGTTCCAGAAAAATATCTGTTACTATTCCAATGTTTACTTTAACTAAAAAAATCTCCATTTATAACTTAATTTCTTATTAATTTAGAAACTCGCGATATCTGTTGAAATATTGCTATAATAAAATTAACGTTTGTGTCAGATAATTAAAATAGCCGCGTTCAAAATTTTAATTTTTTTTTACTGAATTTTTGTTCAAAAACAAAATCTTGTAATGTGCAATAAAAGAAAGTAATATGTATTGTTTAATGGGTGTTGTAGGAGAACTGTCACGATGATATAGGTAATTCTATAAAAGTAAAATGAACAGATGAAATACTTTGAACTCATTCTTTCTGAAATTTAATATAAATTTGATTTTCTGCATAAAAAGTATAAGGTATCGTATTAAACGTATTATAGCTTACATACAGCAGTTACGGGGTTAAGTTTCATATAAAAAAGAACTAATCATATCCAAATCTATGATTTTTACATTATTTTTTTACCTAAGGACTATATTGTAATTATGTTTATTACGTTAATTTAAATATGTATACAATAATTACCTGATTGGATAAAATATGCATCACTGTTAATTCGTTCCAAATTATACAGTACATTACGTCTAGGTAGTAAACTAGCCCTAGAAAAAAATAGTTTTGTCTAGTTTAGTTGGTAAAAAATAAGATACTTTGTATGTCCGAGTCGCAGGTAAGTGAAGGAATCTAGATATTAATACCTAGTTATTCCATTATAGTTATATTAATATCCAGGAAGGTTTTATAGGACGGGGGTAAAATACTGGAGAAATTAGTGTGGAGGTAAGTGAGAAAGAATTAAACACCTAAATGGCGTGTTACTGACAGCTTAACTTTGAATTACTTTTAACGCCATCTATGTGTGTCAGAAAGTATTTGAAATATTTTTTTTAACAGGTAAGTATTTCCAGTTCGGAAAATTATCGCTAGATGATGCTTATAAAATTACAAACGATATATTAGTTTTTCCAGCAGTGCAATATAAACCAAAATGCTGTCAAGTACCTATCGCACAACAAGCAAAAAATTTTTTTTAAACTTGTTCAATAGTTTCCTAAACCTAGGTTTTAGTTACAACAATTGACGCTAGATGCAATCATTATTAATTAAATGAATTTAGTAATGCCGTAGAGAAATTTAGCGACACCTATGAAATAAAATTAGAGAGATTGGTAGATATTTTACAATTTCTATGATACCGCCGTCAGATGCTGTTGAAATAATATAAATAATTATTACCTTACGTAATTTTATGTGCCTACTAGGCTGATTGCAATACATTTATTTTAGCGACATCTATCGGTTAGTATATTTTCCTAATGCGTTTTTGATCATATAAACGAGAATTTTAGAGCCATCTCTTAGCTATAATGCTGGTAAATTGTTAGAACAAACGCTGATATTGTAAAATAAACAAAGTCGACTGTAGTAACATCTATGCGTTCGAAATGCTTCGGAAATATTAATTTAATGCGGGTGACATCTATTACTTTCAGTCTTAACTAGTTAAGTTGTAATGTTTCAATTTCATTTTGGATACTATTTTTTTAAGCTGATCATTTTTTATGTCAGTTTACTGACATCTAACGGTTTCATTTTAAACTGGAATACTGTTAAACAGGTATATACAATTATTTATAAATTCATTCAATATTATTCCTTCCAATTTATTTGCAACGCCATCTGTTAAAAAAATATGAAATTAAATACTCTGCTAAGTTCGTTTCATAACTGCTGGCGGGTTCTTACATTAGTTTAGGAATTAATAATATTGTAAAGTTTGTAATAAAATTACCCCTTTAGCACAAAACTCTCAACCAATAAAAACTATACATATATTAATTGGATAAAGTGACGTAGAACATAATAAAATTTGTTTTAAAATATTTTTCATAGGACTTAATGATAACAAGAAAAAAATTGAATCCATTAGAAGTACTTTTAATCACAATTATAGTGTCTTTATTTCAAAATTAAGAATAGCGGAAGGATAACCGTTATTGAGAGAATTTAAAATTAGTTATAAAAGTTTCTATTAGAATGTTATAAATTCTTAAAAATTTACACATAATTAAAAAACTTTACTGGAACTTTCTTTTTCGTAAAAGATTCAATTTATATCTCCTAATCCATTCTCAAATTAAATTTATTTCTTTCAAATTGTATGAATATATTTTCTCTTTTTCCCTGATTATAATAAATTTTGTGGTAATGTGCACTTGTGCGTATTCTAATGCAATGGTAACTATTTTAATAAAAACCGAATATTTGCATTGTTTTCATCCAAATACATCTTAAAAATATTCAAATGTATCTTTTCCAGATATTCTTGTGACTTCTTGTCGTATTGTTTTTTCGGTCACGAAGGATATTTTTTGGTTGATTTTGTCTTATAAATATATACTTTATTAACCGCAGGGAGTATTAAGAATTATATTTTCAAGTGAAACGTCTTAATAATTTGGAGAACATTTTGTAGCTACTCATTTTTTTTCCTTATTTAATCTATTCGTATAATTGGTATCAAATTATTCATATTTGAGCGTGTGTTCATATAATGTTTTCTAACAGCCTAAATATTTTAACGTCCTATTGTAACTTATGTAAATATATATTACCAATTTGTGTTATTTTTTTCGCCACTATTTTTCGGTATATTGACATGTTATTTTTTCACTAAATTTAAAATTTTACGTAAAAAAAATAATAGTTTAAAAAAGTGACATCTCTCTGCCTCTTAATAAACGGCTTGGAATGTGAAATAGGTGACATCTAAACGTTGTCTTTAGTCACCTGACATTTAAATGACATTAACATTTAGAAGACACTAAGTAGAAATATCACTGCAGTTGTTAATTGTTATTGTATTTTCGTTAGATAGTAACAGATGACTTTGCCTAGATTGTAAGTCGAGATAATGTTTGAGTAATTGTTTTATAAAAAAAATATACATATTTATTTATTAAATATTATTAAAAACAGAATTGTTTGATTGTTTATGGAAGGGATTTATAGATTTGATGTCATTAAGGATAGATTTGATAAGAAAAACGGTATAAATATAGCAGTATTTTAATAATGTTATTATAATTAAATCTATATGTGTGTATTCAATGATTTATCTCATTAATATTTCGTCTTATTATTAGGACGAGTACGGTCCATCGAACAGAAGTGGCTCTAAGTAACTTAAGCGCTTCAAGTGTTATTAAAAGCAATATATTGAGAAATTTAGAGATAACTGTTCTATAACAATTGATACTTTTTTTAAATAATTTATGAATACAATTAATGAATACTCTATAAAAAAATATGAAAAAAAAAATTAATATAATTTTTCCTTCAAATTCAGACCAATTTAAAATATTTTTTTTTTCATTATTTATAGATATATATTTCTTTGGTAGTCAAAGTAATTCTCTAAATTCTCATAACAGTTTTTTATCTAAATGTGCTTTTGATTTAATTCCAATTATTTCAGTTCCGTACAAAGTTTATTTGTTATACGCGGAGGTAACGCAATTTATTTGATTTAAATTGTATTTAAGTTTTAATTGCGATATTTCATACAATATTATCGTAACTGGTTTAAATAACTTTTCATCATTAATTTTAGTAGTTTTTGACAGTTGACATTCAAAAATTCAAACATTTTTACATTTCTAAGCAAACTAATGTCAATAAATGAAATATGTTGCAATAGGAAATGTGAAGACAATAAGCCAGGAACAAGTTTGTTACTAGAAAGATGAGTTCATCTAATACTAAGGGTTATGTCCTATCCTAAGCCTTAGGATACTAAAGATTACTTCAATCACTCTACTAAGATTTGCCATATAATAAACTCTAATTATTTATGAATAAGTCTTAAAATTGATTAAAATCTAAACCATGTTCCAGGATATTCGATAATATTAAGTTATATATTTCTTATAAGTTCTAGTATAATATTATGATAAAAAAAAAAATTACAAAATATATATATATATATATTAAAATAATTTATAAATATTTAAATCACATGAATATCATTCGATACTTTCACGTCTGAGTGAATTGATCTTCGGTAGCGGATAAAGGTGAATTAGCACTTACGTAATACATTTTACGTCTTTAGTTTCTACACTATGTATTTATTTTATGTAATAATAAAATATATTTATCGTCTATAAAGAATATTTATTATTAGTTTGTTATATGGAATGGCGGACATTAGTTTTAGATTTCTTTTTGATGTATTACATTGAAGCGAAACCTTAGTGTTTTCGATATTGTCAGGGGACAAGTATTAAGAACTTGTTGTAAGTTAAATATTTTTTTATGTATATACCATCTATAAAGAACAAAACAATAAAACAATGATATTGATCTGACTATTTATATAGCAGAAACTTTTTTAGCAATCGTCTTCTTTTTTTTTATATTGTTCTTATCCAACGTCGTGAACGTCGTGTTAGCTTTGACGTATTGAAGCATTTCTGAGTATTAACTTGGAATAAATAAAATAAATTCCTTTAAAATTCCATCGACAGCTATCAGGGTCCTTTTCCTTTATTGAGGTCAGGCCCAATATATCTATTGCATATTGCTGTATGTTTTGGATTACCTTTTCCGATCGTTTTTGTGATAGTAACCCTTATTAGGCTATCGAAGGGTTTTCTAATATTTTAACAGAATGTCATTGAACCTATAGAACAATATTTTTATTTAAATATTAATTCATATATGTTTATACATATGAAAACAATATCGTTATTTGTTCATATAGTCTCGATTTATAGGCACTTAATGTCATTGGGTTTATATCAAAAGAGCCATTAATTACACGATCGTTAAGCTAATTTCCTAAACAACGTTTAAACTGTGTCAATTTAACGGAAACAAGCCTTTTAAGGAACTGTAAAATGGCCAGGTGACCTCTAGCTAACTGGTAATTGGGTAAACGAGACACATCGTCCCCTGTTATATTTAAATATATGTAGACATGTGTGGTTACAACTCGTAAGAAATGCAACAATGTTTCTTTATACATTTTATTTCTAGATGTGAGTCTTAGATGAGATACGTGATTTAATTTTATAAAGGAATGAAAATATTATTTTAACATTCTCATACTTTCCAAGTATTCTACAGCGAACACGATTATTTTATGTGTATATTTATTTGTATGTATGTACTTAACATTGTAATCACAGGTCTATGTGTGGGTTTGATATTATTTAATGACATAATATATTTAATGTTGCCGCGGTTTTCCTGGCTCGGACGACCTTCGAGCTCGCTAGGACCGACGCCTACGTCAGACTACCTTTTATCGTTGATTTAATTACCGTTTTGTATTATTTACCTTTTTGTCACCATATTTACATACATCTACGGCGTAATCTTAGGACACGATAATAATTAGCGTTATTGCGCGCGCGCATGCCACTATGACTCACCGGCAGGCATTCTGCGCACAATGCCGTCCGAACAGTCCAGTCGATTCGCGGCATACTTAGAGGACATACGTATCACTTAGTAGCGCTTTTGTATTTACGTTGAATAAGGAATAGTGAATTAAAACTTTCGTGGATCGCCGTTTTCCGAGATGACTGCGGTGAAGAAGGCACTGGCGATGCGGCAGCTTGATTCTATGTTTGGAAGTATGACTCTAGAAGGAGAAGGCCGACATTCTCCATTAGTCAGCTCCACCATAGAACACGATCCACACTGTGACGTACACGGTCGTTGCAGCACACCCTACAGGTCGTCCCTTTACCTACACAGTCGGGAATCAACACCAGGGTTCAGGGAATGTGTTTCACCGACAAATGGTCTCATTATCAGGTATAATTTAGGACGTTAAACATTATTTTATTCAAAACAATTTTCTTAATAGCAATTGTGGTGACAGGAGAAGAGGCTCACTGGGTTTTTCCCAAGGGTCTCCAGCGCGGGAGCTGGAGCACCCGTCGTCGTTCCCGAGCATCCTTCGCCGGGATCGCCATAGCCCTTCTCAGACGCCACCTCGCAGAGACACCCCAAGCCCGACTCATAGACACAACTCAAAGCGCCATTCCATGGGCTCCTTTCCAAATCTTTCCCGCGGCAATATTGTAAATTACAACAGACGGGATTCTTTGAATACTGGTATTAGAGACATGAAAAGAGACTACGTAAGTCCGCTGAATTTTGTCTCTAGAAAAAGTTCCATTGATACTAAGAAATCTTCAACCGATTCGTTGGACACATGGCATACAAATTGGGAATTCGATCGACACAATTCCATTTCGTCTTTGGCGCCCGACGATGGCTTTTCATGTGGATATAATAAGGTAACTGTTTTTAACAGTAGCTCACTATTCTGTGTTCCCGCACAGTCTTCTTCGTTACTAATGTATTCATTATTAATTATAAATTTCTAAACTAATAATACTACTTTGTTTATAAATAAAGCGTCTAATTTATGCTAATGTTCCGTAAAATACTTCGTGTTCCATGGTAAAACTGCGGTCTCACTTTCTTGTTAATTAAATTTAAAACAAAACAGTAAGTAATTTTAAACGGTATTATGTATAACAAAGCAAAACATTGTTATTCAATGACTAGCTTTTAGACAAACCCGTCAAAATATATTTTTTGTTATAATACTCGCTCTCACAGATTACAGTTCACGACTATGACATCAATTCGTTAGGTTGATTGACAATGGTGTTTTTAAAATGTTATAGTGGAATTGTATTCTTTTATATACTTCAATAATCATATTTCATATCTCTTAGTCCTAACGATACATCATTAAATGATAGGTTTGATATTTCTCAGTCATAAAATATAGTGTAGTGATAAGTCTATATACTGCTTTGTTAGGTCTTGTATTCTGGCTAGTCAATATTTATACTAAATGTATTACGGTTCAAGGTTGTTTAATTAAGTTCAGATCAAAATATACGTTCAACATTATATTCTAGCGTCAATTTATGTTCCCTTAAATGATAGCATTAAATATTTTGCAATCCTCACATATCTTTTCTATCACGTACGCAAGTATTTTTAAGCGTAACATATTTTTGCAGCGATATATATATATTGTATTAATCTCAAATCAGACCTTAGATGTCTACAGCTGGTCATAAAAATTTGTCGCACTGTATTAAAACTCAAACAATATTCAACTATATAATGTTTATATCATATTGCAAAACAAAGTTGTTATAATTCATTTATGACTAGCCTTTGTTTTGTTCTTCAGAAACATATATTTTTAAGAAACTTATAATGGAGTATCTTTGAAAGGGACCATGTTATTTTACTTATATATTGTAAAAAGTTTCGTTATATAGCTTAGTTATACCTATTGTTCTCCCGAAACATTTAATAGCGACAGGCCGGTATCATAATATTTTGTTCGGGTGGTATTGAGAAAACGGTTTAAGTAGGTCAGATGGTATTACATAAGATTTATCTTTGTATTATTAATATTGATTTTTTGATGTTGAAATTATATTATTCTACGAGTCTAATATAAGTGATACTAAAAACACCCACATGATACCTTCATAATAATTTGCGTCTCATTATAAACGTTATAATGATATTACAATGTTTTTGGCTCGAAACATTATAATGTTTACGTGCTTCGTTAAAAGAAGAAATGAAAGCCCGTAACACATACATAATATTGTAATTTGTAGCGAAAAAATTTGCTCGTTTGCTGTAACTCGTTAGATGCCTGTTTCTAACACAAGTTTCTTTTTTAAATTTAAATTTTTAAATAGTATTCTATTTAAAACACGGTTTCTAAATTGACGTAACGAGTGTTCTTAATTTATTTATGCTGAGAAGGAAGCTGATAATGCACTTAAGTAAATGTAATTAGATTATTTTTTACTTTTTATGAAATTGCATATATGTATAATTTAAGATCGACTTCCTTATTGACATAACATGATAATAATATGACTTTTAGCGCTAAGATGAACAGGGTTTTTCTAGAACAGTATTCATTGTATTTACAGCTCTATTTTCTCTCAAGAAGCTTCATACGCAACTAAAAGGTATTTTTTTATATATGCCTTCGTTACTACTCAATTAAAGGAAAAACCAACAATAATGTATTGCAATAAACATTAATATATTATATTTAAAAGAAAATTAACTAAAATATATTAACAGTAATGAGTATTTTGTTTACATTCTTTATTATTTTCCATCTGAAATATAAAAGAATAGAAAAAATGTTTTCACACAAAAAAAATAATATCAATTTTTATTAAATGAATAGTATGAAGTGGTGCTGTCGAAATTAAACGTTAGTCAAGTACATAATTGTACACTGCATCATAAATATCTTGATTGACCCGAGACAGATGCAATTTGAATCAATAATACTCAATTGAACAATTTCTTGTAAGTACTTATTTATACAAAGGCACGTTCAGCCTGTAACTGAGGCATAAATAAAAAGTTATGTTAATTTGCTCATTTATTTTGTACTTTTCGTAACAAGTTGCGTCATCGAAATGTAGTTTATTTGAGAATGAAAAAAATGTGATGTTATATTCTAAAGGTTTAAGGGAAATTCATATTCTCGTGCGAATATGATCAGAATATTTTGATACTAGAAGAAAAACAAGTTTGAAAACTATTGTATGGTTTTGAATCCAAAATATTTATATATACAAAATATTTTGTCAATTATCTTCTCATGCCAAGAAGTAGTTGAATCAATATCAATTTTATCTTTTATTCGTATTTATTTAACAATTATAATAACATTAAACAATTTGCTCGTCCGTTTGGTGAGTAAATAATAAGTCTTTATATTTCTATTACACTTGGAGACATGTTATTGAATTAATACTATAATATATTACATATTCAAACCAATGTTTACAAAACTCTGTTATTTTTCGCGCAATGACTCATGTATGAAGTCATTTCAGTATGAATCTCACCGGTTCTCGCAATGGCTGTAAATTTTTATTTTATTTTGAGTAAGCTTCGTATGAAATTTCCTTTTTGAGATGCAGAATTTTTTTTTCGTGGTTCGAAGTGTCTTTCGGATAGAATTTTTTGTTTCGTTTCGAAAATTAAAATGTTCCATTTTATATGGTTGCCCTGAAGTTAAAGCGACATAATTTCGCGAGATATTTTACTAATATAATTATATAATTATACTAATTCAATAATGTATTAAGTGTATACTAAATATCTTGTATTAAGTAAAGTTTAAAGATCAAAGCGTCATGTTGATATTAAGATTGACTTCTCCATTTTATCTAATCTTCATGCATCAGAAGTTTAAACGACTTTGAGCCTTTGACTTGACTTTTTGAATTTAAAAGTTCCAACAGAGGACTAAACTTATTATTTTAATGACTTTTTTCATATTTCAAATCGAATACTTATAAAGAAATACGAAGTGCTCGTGAACTGTATTTATAATAATTTATTGATCCATTAAATAATCAAGGATTATTTAAATAATAATATTGTAAAATAATTATTTTACTTGGGGTTTGATAATAACTGAAGATTATAATGTAAGTTTACAGTTAGTTATTTATGGATCAATTTTTATCATAATCATAAAAATATTTTTTATCATAATAAACTCATATGTAGTTATTTGTTGCATTATAAATAAAAGGTTTCAAGTTTTAACAGAAGAGCTGTTATATAATAAAATTTATTTGGTACATGTTTCGTCTAATATAACGATTGTAACAATTTTGTTATGCAAACATTCATTAAAATATTTTTATGTTGCTGCAATTTAAAATGCTGACATCTAATTTGCTTGCTATATTAATAAAAATACCTCGATTATTTTATCTATATATGAGGGTTTTCAAAAAAATATATCTAGTTTATTACTTTTAATTTAGGTAGGTCAAATTGCATTAAAGTAACTTAATTCGCAGCGATTTGTTAATGCGATCGTTCGCTATTATTATACCGTTTGGACATTTCCGTCATGTTAAGAAATTGCAACAATTTGCATTGCCAGCAATTTCTTTTTTGCTGCTCATATATGATAGCATTATTAATATTCGTGTATATCATAAAGTAACAAAAATGTTTTAAACTATTGTTATTGTCGTTTGCATGACATAATTAAAATTATGTATTACGTATTGTGTACTGTATTTGCGGTATATTAATTAATAACTTGAGTTAATCACGTAGGAGTCAGATGCTGATCATCACAAGTATGATCTATAAATGGTGCAGCCTTGAGTTGTCCTCGTATATGGCGACTAATTAAATGTTTTATTTTTTCCAACACCACCGCGTGGGCCATGAAATTTTTCGTGATTTATTGCCATCGACTTACCTGACACCTAATTTATTATCAAAGTTTATAGCGTTATTGTCTTTTTAGTTTTATCTGTTGTTCATATTAGAATATATGCCGTCTCATAGTGTGCAGATAAGTTAATAAGAGATGATGTAGATCTGTCATAAGAAGTAATATAAGTGACTTACATCATTATATCATTTGTTACACTTGGCCATATGACATCCGATCTTTCAAGTCGGCGTTATTTAATACCACATCAGGATAATACGTTTTTCATATACATTCTGCCCCCCGCCTTTGATATATCGTGTCATCTATCTATAGAGACTCTTAAGAGGCACTTTATTACAAAAGCGTTTCTATTATTATAATTCGCTTATCGAATTTAATTCTTTATTGCGAAACTTATTATAATTGTGACACTAATTTCACCGATCGCTGAGAGCAGCGAAAGTGTAACAAATGGCGCTAATCGCCGAATGAGATGATTATGTGCGTCTTCATTTAAAAAATATTACATAACCGTTGGGTTGATAACACGTAATTTAATGTTATTATGTGATTTTTTAAGACAATGATATCCACGAGGTTTCATTGGCGGTAGAAGTCTATGCAACAAAATAAATGGTACTCTGATAAAATACGCACTTAAGTTATGAAAGAATAGGTTTACGTAAAATAATTTTATTTGGGAAAAGTACAATTAGACTTTTTTAAATTAATCTCAAACTGTTGAGGTAAAACTAAAATAAAAAAATTCTCTATCATATTCTATTAAAAACATAATGTTTTATGTGTTCATAATATTGTCTTGTAAAAATTATATTCAATTTATTTTCAAAAGATGAGGCGTTTACAAATATAAAAATTTTACCATGTGATATTTTATTTCGTGTAACGCAAAATGAAAGTGAATTCCATATTAATATACATAAATAACAAACGTGGAAACTTATTCAGGTTCTTATTTCGTTGACATTGCTTATCATGTTATGTTTTCGGCATGTTTGAGATATTAAAAGAGATATCTGCGTGCGCGCATAAATAGTAACGTTTGAGCGTGTTGACCGCACGCGATACGAGCTAAGTTGCGGGCTTCCCCTTTCACTTGTGTTCACATTTAGCGGATCAAGCGGAACGCGTTGAGCCTTTCTCTATGTTCCTGTCTCTCTCCAACGCCACTCAGTCGAGTGGTGGGTCGCTGCAGGCCGACCACCATCCGCTACAACAGTTGTGAAGCAACATCGGTAACATCCGCACGGAACCAGACTCGCGCGCTGATGTCCCCTCGAGTTCCGTCATGAAGTCTAAACCGGCACATTACATTGACGCTCCGTTCAGACCATGGCCACCGCTTTCCCGTCAAGCACATCCGAACTTTTACTTTCGGCCTCCCGATCCAATGGACGCAAGAAACTTTAAAACTTCTTCGTCCAAAAGTTCAGCGTATTCTGATTTTTCTGGAATGAGTGCGTACAGTAACAAGTCCCGGGACTATTATTTCTTATCGCCTAGCTATCGATCGGCTGGCGCACCTACGCCAAGCAATCACGCGGATTTATATTTGAGCAGAGAAAGATCCAGGCAGATTCGAAATGCTAACGCTTCTTCTCCTGCCTGCCCCTGCAGCCGATCTCGATCCCTTGAAGACGTGCGTACAGAAGTGGTCACTGAATGGGAGGACGACGACGAAAATGGAAACCGTATCGTAGCTCCGGCGACCAAATTTAATCGCACAACATACAAAACAAACGCTACATTTGAAAAACAAAATTTTATGACTCGACATTCCATGGAAAATCTAGTAGAAAGATCGCCACAGGTGCCTCCACCAAAACGCATCAGTGCTTTTCAGGTAGGTGATTATGGAACTTTCTACAAAGACATTTCTTTTTGTAGCGTAACGCCAAACTTACGGCGGCAGAGTGTTAAACTGGCCATGTTATTATGTATGTGTGTTACAGACACGAGTCACTTTCTAGTTATATTTTTGTGATTATCTAATTGGTGTTGCTTGGAGTAGAGATGTAGCACGTAACTGTGGCGAATGAAATGTTCTGTGACGGTCATTAGAGGTGGTGTATGTGAGTACATATCGTTCAGCTCCGGTGGAGACACTCCTCCCCGCACCCGCACCCCTTCCATGGTCGCTATGCCCGATAAATAATTTGTATTTGTAGATACTATTTCGTATTATTGCTTGCTTAACACGTTTTTAGTTTTACCAGTAATTGGAACAGTTTTTACACGATATTGCCTAGTCTAATGCAATGCGTTCTTCAATAATATTATGAATACGGTTTATTAAACTTTAGAATCTTGTTATTCTGATGTAATGTTATAATTGATTTGACCGATGCACAAGTCAGGTCTAATTTGCGATTGTTCCGCTCAAGTTGCCATGCGATTTGCATATAAGCTAATATAATATCATGTCTTTAATGATCACTAACTAACAAATTTTCATATGTTCTGTATCATTTTATACAATGTTCTGTGTGTTAATATTGTGAATCTAAACAATTTTATCATTGATAATGGAGAAATTTTCATTTAGGTGAGTTTATAACATATTCATATATTACGTTCAATAAGAGATCTCCCAATGTGCTTAACATCTTCATAAAAAACAATTTATAATATCAATTAATATTTAGATTTTGATAAGTGTTCAATGTTATTAAAAAAATTCCTCGTATTTTAAAATTTATCTATTTAATATTTATAAGTGTTAGAATGAATGAATTATAAGTGATCGCGGATGTTAGATAATCGACGAATAGTTTGCTGAGAACACGGTTATGTCATTAATATAAAAATCAAATGTTTCACATCAATCGTCTAAAGAAAGCTGCTTGCGTAACAAATATGGTCTTTCTAATTGTGACAGAACTGCTACTTTCTATACAAAATTCTATATAAGTAGTGATTGCGCAGTTTACACCTGGCGTTATACTTTCAATCATAACCACTATAAAACTTAACAACACAATATAATATGTAGGTACATATAAAACTTACAAACGTAATAAAAAGTTAAATAATTTTTATGCATTTTATGTTCTATTAAATACAAGTCTGTCCAAAGATCAAAAATATTATTCGTAAACAAAATGCTTATAAGGACTGCAGCTGATGTTTCATGTATGTTGTATATACATTTTTATTGATAATAATATAATGACTAACGAAAAGAGTATCGTAATTTATGATATAAAATTGAATAATTCTTCTTATCCACCGGGAATAAGTTTTCATGTGTATAGGGAAAATTGTATTACAGAAATGTTTCGAATTTCATATAGAAAAAAAGAATTGTGTTTAAAAATATCTTTTTGTAATATTTTCTTGTTACTTAATATCGAGCGTTCATCCAACGCTATTGATTCAATCACTATAACTTAATTTAATATCTTCATAACATTAAATTTCTCTATAAAAAGAAAAGTTCGCTAAATGATTGCGGAGTCATCATGCAGACTAGGGACAATGATGCTTTCTAATCAAATACTCCGAGCATGACGTGCATCGTACGCAACAAAAGGGAAAAAAATGTATCATATGAGAGTTGTAACCCATTATAACTCTTAAAACCGTTCCATAGTAATGATGAAACTGTTAAATATTTCTGTCCTATCATGAAGTGAAGTGCAGACGAAATTGATAGCGGGAATTAATGTTGAAGAATAACGCATGTTTTATATTCAATGTCATTATTATGTAATGTTTTATCTAATACGGCTACAATAAAGTAACATCATTGTTTTAAAGTATCACATGGGGAGTAAGTTTGAACTTTTCCGTTTATATTAACATGTTGAAAAGTGATAAAATTACTAGTGCGTTATGACTGTATATGAACCGCACCACTGTGCTCCACTTACCGCGAACCGGAACGTACGTGCCGCGGCTAACATCCTATGTATATATCGACTCGCCTAATATGAACCTAATATAACTGTTATAGCAGATAATGTTCACTCACCTCCCCTCTCTCTTTTACAATCTCATATTTGCTATACGGGTTTAAAAAATATTTATACAAGAATGATAATAATCACATACGACAGATACAATTCCGTATGTAAGGATGAACTGTAAAACAAAGTTCATTTTGAATAAACTAAAACAATATGAATCAAGCTTTATTTCACTTAATGTGGTCGTTTAAACAAAGCTACAAATTGTTGATTATTTATTCCAATTTTCTTTCTTTATGTAAGTATGAGTTCTTTGCGGTTCTAACTTCCCAAGATTCTCACTAAGAAAACAAACTATTAGCTACAATAAACGTATCTTTTAATCGCACGCACACTCACACAGTGTTCTACAGATTTCTTGCTGACCGACCTTTGATTGTCACGATCAGTAAAAGCGCAATTAAAACAGACCCTTTGTTCACATTTCATGGCTAGCACATTCTTTGTCTCCCATTGCTAACGCTCTGATTGTCTTGCTGTCAATTATTGTATACAAAACACTTTGGTGAATAAGTATTAAAAACAATACTAATGAGACCTCATAGAATAAAACTAAAGTAATTTTATCGTACATCGTGTGACTTCTTTAAATTAAGGATAAATGGCAATTAACATAAATTGTTTGAGTCTAAACGATATTGCTGAGATCTGTGTATAATCATCTCCAATGGTTGCTCTGTGTTTAATTTCGTGACAATGATCTGGCAAGTTGCGGTTAAGTAAATTACAATCAATCACAGCGTCAGCAATGAGATATTTGACGCATCGTTGATTGTACACAATACTGTTTACATGTTGATAATAATATTCATGAAATGATTTGTTGTACTAGTCCAATAAGCAAGCAAACTTTATGTATGTGATAGCGAAGGGGACGAAGCGTGTAAGCTTCATTAGTTCCATTTATGAAGAGATAGAGCGTCCACAGTGACCTAAACATCGGTCGCATATGGTATTCAGCAACTGCTATTACCATACCCCATGAGCAGTAGAAATTCTTGTATGACCTTTGAATAATATTAAGACATACTCTCGGATTACTAAAGTTCTTTCAAATTCATCTGTTAATTTTGGATAAAGGACTTATAGCAACTAAACTAATACTTATTTTACTAAAGTCATAAACACAAACCTACCTATGTTTTATACCATATTTTCGTGTCCAATAACTACATAAAGATATGTTGTCTAAGAATGTTTAACAGCAAGAATAAGGTGTTTACATTATGTGTTAGTATTATTATACATTTCTGCACAGAAGTAAACAGAAAACTTCGTTTGAACATACTAATAAACGTATGTAATATAAAAATGTGGATATTTTCTTATCAAAATATAAATTAGAACATGAATTAAATTCTATCATATCGTTACTGAAATCCTTGGTAAATAGAATTTCTGTATGAAAGCCTTCGAATTTTGTAGCGAGACGAGGTAATGACGTAAAATATAAATTAGAACATTAATTCAGCATATGCATATTGAATAACTATTAAATTAAAAACTAATTTATCTCTAAAATATAAATTCAAATTTTATTACACCATGATTGAATTCCTCTGTAAATAGAATTTCTGTATGAAAGCTCTCGGTTATTAGTTGTGAGATGAGGTTATAATGTTGTCATAATCCTCATAATGTAGTGGCGATACCGTAGAGCTTCGAAATTACAAACTGTATTATGTATTTAATCAGCTCTCACCTCCTCTCTATAAATTCAGTTCTCCCAACAGCATTCTAATTAAGTTACATTAAAAAATATATTTTATTTAATTGCGTTCTAAATATTTTTTTTGTTTTTAGTGTAATATAATTCCGAATCCAGCGATTCGTGTGGACTATAAATACGATCTGACACATTTTTCCTCGTCTCCTGACATTCACATGTAGGTCATGACTGTCATGAAATTAACGAAATTATTTACACACCTTTTGGGGCCGACATGCACGTAATTCAAATTAATCAATGATATTTAAAATATCTTCAATCCTTAAAATGTTGACAATTTTATCAAGAATCTAGACACCCAAGACGTATTTAATTACTTTAATATATTATTTTGTTTATATTTAAACCAAAATGTATTTGTTGCTTTTTAAACGTAACCTGCAGGTCTACATTTGTATATAAAATTTTCAATATTACCAGTCGATTTTTTTTTACATTCTTGTGTTTGTTCGTGTACGATATTCGATGGAAAGACGTTTCGATAAAACTAACTTTAATTAAATTTGTATTTCAATACTTTCTACTTATTGTTATGGTAAAACTAAGTTTACATCAATTCTATTTATTAAGTATTTCTCGATAGCGAATGTCTGCCATTTAGTGGCAATTTATTTGAAAGAAACAAGTTTCTTAAGTTACTTTTATTAACGTTTTATTTTAAAAAGTGATCATATCATATAACTTGAAATAAAGGCTTCGTATCATTTTGTCTAGGGTTTTAATAGATAAAGAAATGAAAGAAACATTAATGTCTTTAGAAATATAGTTGAATTCCTTTAAAATAGATCCTCCACGAATGAGTATGAGTATGAATTATGCTAAAGAAGTTCTGTTAATATAATCTACATTGGCTATTGTTCACTGTTTACATTAGATATGTTAATAACGTCTTCAATGTAGAAAGTTGTTCATTTCGAGTTCCTATTTAGAACCCAGGTAACTTTTCTTAAACGTATAAGTAAGATAGACAATAATACATTCATATAACATCTATTTATTTACTAAATTCATTCACCTACACCACTTACACTATGTCAATATCTGTGTGTTATTACTAATATATGTTATGTAGACGTTTATATATTATAGTCTAAATATTTATGTATGGTGCCCTGTATGGTTTGGTGAGGATTATTTCCTAGTTAATATTAATCGTATCACTCTCACGATGACTATGGAAACAATGCTATGCTACATAAATAATGCTATATTCACAGGCGCCAAGCAGGAACGGTAGTCAGAGTGCGCTTGGTACTCCAGCCGTTGCGGAGGTGAACGGCTCTCGGCCGACCTTCAAGCCAGTGACGGTTCTGGAGGATCTTCAGGCAGTGCGTTGTGCTGAATTTCATCCCGGCGGCAGACTGTACGCTGTGGGCTCCAACACCAAGACACTCAGGATATGCAGCTATCCTAAGATCGATGATGTCAAGTAAGCTGTTCATTTTGTTTTATCTCTTAAACGTTGCGTCATTGAAAGTATTTTTTGTAGGTTACAGTATGGATTGCCTTATATAAGTAAAGAAGCTAAATAATACAAATGAAAGTATTCCTATTACAATATTAATAAAATTTTAAGGAAGACATATTTTTTTGCTATTGGTTCTGATTGCATTCCATATGTAGCTAATCTTTACGACAAAATTTGAAAAGGTTTGCAGTATAGTTTAGGCAAATAAATTATTTTAGTTCTTTTTCATATTTATATTAATCTGTTACGAGTGTATAACATTTAGTCTTTCTATAAATAGTTGTACCGGTTTTCATAATGAAATGACAATCGTGCCATCTGCTTTGAAAGGTGTGCAGTCCTTTTTTGGTTACATGTATTATTTTTTTATTGGCATATGCTTCTGGTGCCAGGGGCAAGTTCTACGACTTGGCACGAGATTATATGGTTTATTTTACTTGAAATTTTCCAAACTAATCAGACCAGATCTCAAATAAAACTTGACATAAGATGTTCGCAAAATGTTGGCAATGTAACCTTCGTGTGTTGTTCAAGAGCGACCCTGGTCAAGACTGGCTCCGGCAGCCTTTCCCAATTCACGTCCGTGCCTTGTACGTCGATGCCCTTATAACTGATGTAACTTAGCCGCAGTATTATTGCTATTATTAACAATATCTTTATATTTTTATCCATTATTTTTTAGAATCTTGACTCTAGAAAATCGGCAATATAAATATCCCTTTGTTTAAATTTGACAGACCATCAAGATTCTTATATGAAAAAAAGAGGTATTAAAATTTTAATGAAGTTTCGAAGTGACAATGAATGATGTAATTAATATCCAATACTTGAGATAATGGTGATTCAAGTGTCGTTCCTCAGACCTTTGTTAAATCGTTGTGGAATCCTTAAAAATATTAATTTAGGTACAAAAATAATTGAGGCACGTTTTAGTATTACATTTAAAATTATACTCCTAAAATGTTATATTATGCGTAACAAACATTACGGTCGGTGACCACGTCACCTTTGATTTCATCGACAGTGGCGTCTGTATACATTGATAGGTAACTAAATGAGTTTAATGTGAACGACCTGATATTACGAATCGTATATTCATATAAGGACCACGCTGCCTCTGCCCCCACTCTTGTAAACCCAAAAAGGATTTGGTATTTCTGTCACAATATTTGGACTGAAAGATTACGTTAACCTCTTTAGTTATTATATATTTTATAATCGTTATAATAAACGTGTATGACCTTATTTAAACATTAATCTTTTTTTTCAGTTTTAACACAAATTGTGTAATCTACATTGTTTTTGGTTATGGTTTGCATTGTGTATATTTTTAAAATTCATGTAAAAAAACCTCATAAATGAATGGGAAATAAGGCTAATCAAAGATGTCTTCTATAAGATCTAAACTGTGAATGAATGCCATATATTATGATGGAGAATATGAATACTGTTGAAATTTTCTCAGAATTTTTTAATTCTATCTAAATCTTTATCTATTAAATTCTCATAATGACTGTTAGTTACTATTTATAACATTATTGAGCTCACAATACTCAGTTGTACATGTATGTTGTTTATTTAGCGCTAGAAAGCGTATCGTTGTACCAATGCGCAGAGCTAGTTATATTTGATAATTTGTAATTTTCTTTATTGTGGACTCACACAGTTTTATTGATTCTAGCCTGTTTATTATCTAATTCCGTTGGTAATGTAGAACAATCAACTTACAAATTAATTTCTTTGAATATTTTAAAATTATGTAACCTCAAACTAATATTGTGTGAAAAAGTTGCTGTTTCACAACAGCAATTAAGTGTGACAAATGGCACGAACAGCACATGTACATTACAAGAACATGGTTATGGTGTTATAGAACGGTTATAGAAAAAGCTTTCTTATGAGTCATGAATTGTGCAAGCAACGCGCAGAGCATGTTAAACACGTTGAAAGTGATGGCTATAGTTATTACTGCACACCTAACGATCAGATAACTCGTGAAACTCCACCAGGAATTATATTTATATCTAAGTAGATGATTCGAGCTCTATTATTTTATATTCCTATCATTTTCATATCGCATATTGAAACACTATATTTTTATAATAAAGCTATATATTATATTCAATGATTAATAATCTTATATCCGATCTAATCAACGAAATGGAATACATTGATTGCTCACGCGGTAGAACTTAAGTTAACCGTTTTGTGAAATAACTGATAGCCTATAAATATACTAGTATTTTGAATGATATTCAAACTATAGGTACTGATTTAAATGAGAATCAAAAGTTTTGAAATATCTCTGAAATATATACGAGTTATTTGAAATAAAAAGAATGATATTAATTCCCATATAACAAAGCTAGCATCCTATAATAATTATTTGTCTTGAATATTTTAGCTTCTTATAAAGGGAATCATAATGGAATTGAATTCCACAAATATTTTTGCTCACAAAATTAAATATTGACAGCTCTCGTTATGGGGGATTTGGGAGAATTTGGAAATATAGACGTGTACATAATGGAAGTTATGACGAACTCGAATCAACAAAGCATTTTCATTTGAAACTGGATCTTCTGTATTTTATTTTGTTTAAATGCTAATGCGACATTCGTATTGTATACGAAGTTATAATGAAAACATCTTTATTTAGACAAAAGTTGAATGTTTATTCTTCCAATATTCAATTGTCTGTCTCGCTATCCGTTACTTAGTGGAATGGTTATTGACTTATGTGACCGCTTCATAGCACACATCGTAGCTTAGTATTAAAATAATTCTCGTATGTAATTTCGCTTATTCACCGTAGTTATAGACAATTTTCTTAAAGTGAAATAAAATCATATATTGCAAGGCATAACGATAAAAGGTATTGAACGTTAGTTTCCAGCATGACCATAATATTTCATGTTAAGCTATTGCGTTATAGTACTTTGAACGTTTGGTTATTATAGAGAAAGTTCAATTTTATAGAATTGAAATATAAGTAACGTTATAGCTTATTACGTAAATATGTAAATTTATTCTTTTTGATGAACCACGGTCTGGCGGGTTTTGCTCTTCGTAAGGGTTAATTTTACTTTTTTATAATTACTTAATATTGAATTCCTATTGGTATTCCTGGATCCTTATATCTCTATTGTTATTCAGTACTAACAAATGAAATGAGATATCTCGTAATTACAGTACTCTTGAAAACCCATCTTGTAGCTTTTGCTAAAAGGAGAACACATTTTATAAAATATTTTCGCTTCTACAAATAGTAATTTGTCTTATACCGCAAGTAATCATAGTTACAGCAATACTAGTAGCTCGCTATTAAGTTAATAGCAATAATAAAACATCAGACAATTGTGATAAGCTAGATACTTGAACATCTTTAATGAAACCTATGCAGCGCATGTTTTCACCAGATAGTAGAGTTGTTACTCGTAGTTCGTCAGCCTTTCATTCAGATCGATGCAATTGTTCCAGATGTTTTTTATTTGTTCATTAGATACAAAGTTAATAATGCATAATTATGATAGTTTTTAAATAAATAGTTTATAAACTATTTATTTAATGCATTGCAAATATATGTATATAATAAGTAGAGGGTTTTGCTACCATCTAACCGTCTTTATACCCATAGTACGGGAGTAATGATAGATCATGTTTAAAATTATTATCAATCTTCCCCACAGAGACAATAGTTCGCCCACAGCGCCAACTGTGCTGCTTAAACGCACTAAGCACCATAAAGGCAGCATCTATTGCTTGGCCTGGAGCCCGGCCGGAGATCTTCTGGCCACCGGTTCCAATGACAAGACAGTTAAGCTCATGAGATTCAACAGCCACACCTGCAACCTGGAGGGACAGGAGGTGAGGAGGCGACTCGCATTATGTATTTAAATAAGAAGCCAATGTTGTATACATTTTTGTGCCTTATTCTAATATAGTATAAAATTCTAATTTACACGGCACTTAAAGACTTATTCATCGTGCATGCAATTGACGATAATAAAAGGGAACATTCTCTGTATGTCTTGGCTTTACGAGCAAGAAATATCAGCTAGGAATATATAAAAAAGAATTTTAGTTAAACAACAAAAAATCGCTCACAGTTTTAAGTATGATATTAAGATTTAACAAAAATCGTCGTTAAATTTATTGCAAAAAATTATTTAAATCGGTAAAGCTTTTGAACGTTTAACCCGTTCATCTTAATCAGTGCTGAATATTTGATCAAAACTGATAGACTTTGTCCATAATTTAATGTGTACGTTGTGTGAAACACGAATGGCGCTCTGGATTGAACGTACTCAAATATTAAACGCGGCTGAGGAATGTATTTCAGTTATAATTATAAATTGTAACACTTCCCGCTTGTACCGAGTGACATTACATGTTTACTTGAATTACTAATAAATGTACCACTAACTGTATGTCTAATGTCTCCTTGACGAGATTTGGTTTGCATCATTTACCTTGTATAGGATAATTCGTCAGCTGTTGTAATTTTTTAAAGGACGCTATTATAAACCGCAAATTACATATTATTTTATATCTTGGTCCTAATTTAGTATTCTAGAATAATCTAACAAGATACTTTCCGTTATGTAAACTATAATGTTGCTTCAAACTTGAAATATGGAAGCAATAAGCCAAGGATCAAATGTACGTAGTCAGTTGGAATTTTCAGAAGGATGACATATAATGCGTGATTCACTTATACCCACGATTTTAATAAATCACTAAAACGTCACGACCTTAACGTAACATTATCGTCAACAAGATACATAAAAACATAACCCAATTATAAGAATCAACGATAGACTTGACTCAAATAACGAGTGACCAAATGCAGACGGAATTCTTAGCACATGTCATCATAGTATTTGTAATCGAAATAAACGATGATATTTATAAGTTAGAGTAAATAGCGTCCTTTCTTAATGAGATAAGATATCGTTCTAGTTAGTGTATATGTCATCGAGACGTGGGTTGATTGTTGGATGTTCGCATCGTTTCAACATTATCTAAATTGGTTTTTTCCAACGACGATGTCACTTTATGCAAGCCTTATTAAATTGATGTTTAGTCAGAACATATTTTGTATTTATTTTTCTCGTCTGTAATGTATGTTTATTTAGCTTTAGTTTATTATTAAGTTAATTGCAATGTACGCTGAGATGATCGGAATATTCCTATGTTGTTTATTATACCACGTTCTTGGTAGGTTGAGCTGACTATGCATGACGGCACGGTCCGTGATGTGTGCTTTATAGAGGACACCTCAAACAAAACCAGCCTTCTCGTGAGTGGCGGCGCTGGGGACTGCAAGATATACGTTACAGATTGCGCAACCGGGAAGACTTTCCAGGTACGAACCTGAATTCTTTACTCTATTATAAGGTTACAGACAAGAAAACTGGTCACTAGCACCAGGTGTATTGTCGCTTTAAACATTATAAAGAGTTTGTTGAAAAGGGAGCAAAGTATAGTGCTATCTTCCAGTACTTCTACACGTCAAACTGAAACACCTGTGCCGGCTACTTCACTTTGCTAAGTGCTACTTAATATAGATGAACCATTCTAAACGCTATATTAACTCTTTTAATATTTTTCCCTCAACCAAATTTTTATTTGATTTGTATGTAAAGAAAGATATTTTGCTTTTAACGACGAGCAGGCGCTGAGCGGTCATTCCGGCCACGTGCTGTCTCTATATAGTTGGGGTGGAGCGTTGTTCGTGTCAGGCAGTCAGGATAGGAGTGTTCGTTTCTGGGATCTGAGAACAGCTGGTTGTGTCAACGTGATCGCACCCCCGCCGGCTGGACAGCATGCGAAGGTATCACCAAAGACATTATATTATATCAACTATATTCATGATTCAAATGATCAGTCCAAAATAGTCATACCATTGAAAATTAGTTACTTCCATTTTTTTTTGCAGCGTGGTATTTTATAGCTGTATTGCTAATAAACATATCTATGTATGTATATTATATCCCGAACTGCTAGTTATATTATGGGGTTTAAATTCACTTTGTTTAAAATTGTTCTAATTTCTTTTGCGATTTACGAAATGTTATACAATGTCCAATATTTTCATATAGTTGTTATAATCATTCCGTTTTTAAAAATCTAGTGCGCAATTATTTGTTGAGGAATCGC
>DVQO01000033.1:0-46705 GCA_018231785.1 Danaus gilippus
TTAGCGCTTTCAAACAAACAAACAAACAAACAAACAAACAAACAAACAAACAAACTCTTCAGCTTTATAATATTAGTATAGATAAGTACCTTGCAAAGAAAAAGGCAAAGAATATATTCCTTTACTACATACGAAACAAAAAGGCCATTACGTGATTTATCTAATAGAAATAATAGTTTCATATTTTCCGTCATTGTTTGAGTTTCATTCTATAAGGAAAGCACTTATATTTACGAGCACAACAACAGTTCAATAAAAGTGATTTAAAAGATTGAATCTGAAAGAAATTCTCGATGTTTAATAATAAAATTTGTCTGAACCTTTACAAACAGGTAGGTGATTGTGATTAAAATCTTTTCATATCCTATTTATCTGTAGTGCCGCCAGTTTTGGCCTTTGCTATTATCATCGAGCCAACGGATCGGGTCATGGAGTATCTGAACGGCTGATCGGCTCAGCGGTTCAATAAAGCAGGTCCCATACTAGATCTCAAAGCACCTTAAACCGATTATACTGAGTTCGATGAGTTAAACACGCGGCTTAGTAACCGTGTTACGAACTCTTTAACATGATTACAAATACATAGATATTCATTTAAACAAACATTAATTTCTATTATTCTATCTTCATTGACAAAATTATAGTTCTAAGTAAACACTACGCCCGCAAAACGAAACCCAAATACTTGTTTTCGTATCAACGCAAAAGTTTTACAACATCTAATGGACAGACTGTTTTGTTCGCTTTCCATTGTATTTGGTATATCCTTACAATTATGACGAAAATTTTGAAATAGCGCAACCGAAACATTCCCAACTACTAAAACTTTTATGGCTATTAAATAATAAACATTTTATTAAACTTCAATGAGCAATTTACGTCAAAATAATAATTTTAATTTCATATAAAAACTTACCTATGTAAATAAATTATGAAATACATAAAAAATAGGATCTAATTAACAACAATTAGGCATGCGAGGTTTAATGAAGAAGATAATATTGAGAAATGTTATTATAGTATCTCAAAAGAAAATTGAATAAATGATGAAATATTTGAAAGAATTAATTCATGACAATAAAAAATATAAAACCTAAAGGATTTTATAAAATAATGTTATAATAGAGCCATTAAATAACTAAAAGTACGTAAAATAATATTTCAAACTTTCTGGAACCTAATAACATTGCTACAATAGTGCAATTTTTATATTCAAAATTTAATATCTTGTGTTCAGGACAAAGACAAGTAGAGTCTCTTTGAACACAACAGTATTACAAGTTCACTTTACAAAGAAGCAGACGAAAAGCCATATTCGATTCTTTTATAAAAATATACAGACCTTTATTTAACAATTACAATTTTAAAAAAAGGGTATTTATTTTTTAAGTATAATAATAAATCGTTATAATAAAATAAATCTCATAATTTCAATAACTCGATTCCTTACAATTTTTTTGATTCTTTATATATGAACTCAATCATTTTCGTATCGCAGAAGCTACATATGTATATAACAAACAGATGTCTGAACTGCATCAGTGAACTTTTGATATCACCTTACCCGCATCCCTATCACGTATGAAAACGAATGAAACACAAACAACTTCCAATTATAATAATTATTATATGTATCATACAGTTTCCAGTTGTAATGAATGGCAATCGAGTCGGCTGGCACGCATCCGAACCCAAAGTTATTAATTAGGAGCTCTAACGTTTTCTGTATATTACAGGTTTTGTTTATTAAATGATAAAAGCATTACGTTACATATGTCACTGCCAGCTACGTTTTAAGGGGTAAGCGTTGTCACATCATGAACGTTGTATTGCCGTATGAACCTTTGACAACGGACTATCCTTTTATTTCATGCTGTGTCTGCTTATATTGATACATACGTACAACATACGTAAGTTTTAACGAAAAAATAAAAGATACTCAACGGATTTTTCCTATATATTTACATAGGAATATTCATCGTTAATCAATGTTCGTTAATTGGAATTCCACTATGACATTCTCACAATAGTTCTTCAAATTAAAACCCACTTAGATGTAGCAGCGAAAAATTTAATTAAATTTTTAAGGCGATACTGCTTTTGTTAATTCCGTGAGAACTAATCCGATGGATATCCCATTTCAATAGAAATTGCTAGATCTGTAAACGAATCTCAACACTCTCTGATCCTTAGCAGGCGAATGTTATCCTGATTTTATTTACTTCATATTATATATAAAATAATCAAGACTTTAATTTTATCGAATATTAAATATTAAAAAAAAATACCAATCCGCAAAATTCGACTGACGATATGATTGGTATCGATAACAATTAAATATTATTTTCATCATTAACTAAATGAATGTGAAATAATGAAATTGATTAATCAAAGAATGTTATAATATATACCATAATAAATTAACATTCTAGACGAACTTTTCTTTAATCATGATAAAAATTTCACTAACTATGCCAGACGCAGAAAATTCTATTAATAAAGCTTATAAAATATTTTTATTAGCCACAATTGTATGCAACTATGTGCTTTCAGAGAGTGTTCTGCTTGCAGAAGGGTCGACAGAACTTGGACCGGGAGACTGATTAAATTACGTTCGTGTTGACCGCATGTTAAAAGCAAAATACACTAGATTAAATTATGTTGAACATTTCTATTGAGTTCCACTTTGAATAGACAATACCGATATGATGTTTGGAAAGTTGGATTATATATTAAATGTTTTGTCAAAACAGTCGCATTACATTTGCGGTTCGATGGATCAGGATTTTATTTATAAAGAACAATTTTACAACAGGTATTTAGTTCGTTAAGTCTTGTCCTTCCGGCGGAAATTTAATAGAAACGCAACGATGATTCAATTAGTTAAGCGAGGATGCAGAGAAAAAATATATAACATATAATAAATAAGGAAAATTCTATTCTCATTTAAAAATTATATATAAAATAAAATTCCGTGCACTTTATCTCCCTGCAAATATTAAACTTTTTCAACTTTCCTCATCCTTCGGAACGAAAAAGAAAAAAATTATGACAGACAAAAATCTAAACAAAGTTTTCAACCGTTTAAATAAATGGCTTAATTAAATGTACATTCGCAAAAAAATTATATGTATTTCAAATAAGAAACTTTAATCACCTTTTATTTATATTTTCAGTTTAGAGAGTATTTGAATAAGCTTAGTTATATTTAGTATTTAAGCTGCACAAATATTATGGAGACAAATATAACGTTTATTTCGTGGAACTGAACGCTATAGTTACAAAGGTTAGACATAGTCATCATAGACCTCATCTTAGAACCTTTGTTAAATAATAAATATAAAGCACCAATTTTAATACTTATATTTTTAAGCATCTTCAACCAGGTCATTATATATTTCAGTAAGAGATTTTTATCTCTTTATCTATAAAATGTTTCGGTCTCATTATGGTCTTTTGCAAAATATTTAAATGTGCACGCGTTTAAACCTTTGATATTTTTTTTGTTTCGTAGAGACTTTTATCGAATCGTTTATTTTATAATTCTTTTTTTATAAGACCTCAATACCGGATTTCACTTAACGCGTCTTCACTTTCAAACGTATTGATTATAATTTCAGACTGAATTGCTAATCATACTTGCATACTTATGGCAAATAGATGAATGTTTTTTTATAGTTGCTAAATATGAAGTAAATCGAGTAGTAAGAAAAATACGACTAGTCATGATAACGTTATTTTCTCCTATTAAAGTATTTACCTGTTTGCCTTAAGATTGAAAATAAATAAAGTTTATTACAATTTCCATCGGCAGACCCAATTTCCGAAGAAAAAGTGAGCAACATTAAATAACGGTCGGCATAGCAGTTATGAAGGAGCAACAAATTATTATGTATATAAATACGAAAAATATTTAGACATGATGTACAATGAAAAACGAATACCAGCGAAAGCAGAAAACAAAACACAAAACAGCGTAAACGTATACAAAGTCGCGGGATGACAGCCAGTTTATGTAATCAGTAAGCTAATTAAGAGAAAAATATTCAGAACGCAAGCGGTATAGTTACATATGTGAACACAAAAAAAAAATCAATAAAATCAATTAAAGAGTAATTGTACGAACTCACCCTGATCGTGTTCTATTCGGACATGCCTCATGCCGTTCAGCTTGAAGGTGAGCGTGAAGATGTAATGATCGTCGCTGCTGTCCCGAACAATGAAAGACCCGTCCGGCTCATTGGACAGGATCTTCTCAGCGGCCTCCACGGATATAGGACCCCAGTACCAGCCGTACTGAGAACGACAGAACGCTTTCAGATATCCCCCAGACACTAATAACAGCTGGCAATAAACCAGCCGACTTGAATGATTTGCAATTCATTAAAACGTTTGATCAAAAATAAAGTGACTTTCAATTTTTACAACTTTATCGATGACGTCCGTAACTTCTTTTTTTTTCTATCTGAATACCAAAGTGCATCGAGTTGCTATGAAGAATAAAATCGATCCAAGCTCTTTATTAAGGGATTTAAAAAATAATGAAGTGTCCGTTATGCTTCCATGCCGTAGTTGTAATTAAAAGTATACCGATATTACACTCCCACCATAATTGCCTTTCATTGTCCGCTAGAGGTGTTAGCTTGACTTCATTAGTAATGGTTGTATCGATAGCATAATGTGTATAGAAATAAAGATTTGTATATATATACAAAAAAACCCATGAAACCTTCAGGGTACTAAACAAAAATTAAGTATGTTTATATAATAATAAAAAAGAATGCATATCAATTGTTCCAGGTTTATTGGCCAAGTTCCAGCGTAATGAGCATTGTAAAAATAAAGGAAAGAAAACTCTACGGTACACGTCTAAGCGAACCCGACAAATTGGATAAAAGAGGGAATGCTATTTTTTGAGAACCTTTATTAGGTTAACCAGTGAAAAGGAAAAAGAAAGAAAAGTACTCACATCTTTGACTCTCTGTATGGAGGTGGCGAAGTCGAGGATAGTGTCTTCATCGTGTCCAGGTCGGCGTGGGTTGGTGTTGGAGGCATGAGGTGACTGCGGCAAGGGCGGCAGGGCGCGGCGCACGGCCGGCGGCGGGGACTCCCTGCCTCGCTCCACGGACTCACCCTCGCTCTCACTGGAGCGCCGCCATCGGAACAAGTTACAGAAGCTCTGCTTCAGGTTCATGGATAACATCTTCACCGACGACTTCTTCCCTTGAGTCTTCTTCGTCTTCTCTTTATCATCGGTCACTTCTTTCACGGCCTCTTTGTGTTTCTTGTTCTTAACGTTCATAGCTACCGTGTTCTTATTAGTTTTCTTGTGATTGTTGTTCGTTTCCACGCGCGCATGTATTTCGTTGTTTTCTTTAACGAAGGCGGGAGTGTTTGTCTCTTTGCTGGTGTGTTGCCTCATGTTCGTTATTATAGTGCTGCCTTTCTTAGTGATAGTGCCGCGGCAGTCTGAATCGCTGGAACTGGAGTATAGAGTGTGCAGATACTTCCTCATCTCTCTTAATGTGAGATGCAGCGAGTCCGTGTCTGAGTCGGTGACATTCTTCTTGCAAGATGAACTCGGCAAACTGTGTCTCTTGGATCTAGTGTCTTTATGTCTCGTCTCCTTAGACTTATATCTTGTTTCGGGAACGTTGCTTGTTCCTATGCTCTGAGAACTTCTTCCACGTCTCCTATTATTTCTCGCCTTCTTGCTTTTCCCCCTCACATTACTGTGACTAGGTCGGACCATGTCAATGGGCACAGCGTATATGTCGCTGTCGAAGGGTACATTGTACATGTCCGTGATATCTGAGGTTTTGGCGGAGAGAGTATCATGTGATATAGCTTGAGTAATAAAGCTGGAGTCGTCCGCTTGGAACTGAGTAATTAAAGAGTTGTGACTGCTAGAGAGTCGAGAGGATAGGGAGTTTCTAGAAGACGGTCTGTTCATACGACACGGGCTGAGATGTAGGAGTCTCGGACTTGCAAACCTATGGTTAAGACATTGACGCCGCTCATATAATGACTCGGGTTTCAATTTTCTCGGATACAATGGCGATACATTCCTAGAAGTCATTGCAATTTCTAAGCTCGATGATTTTGTTTTACTAACATCGTTCCTAAAAACGACGGATGGAGGCACTCGCACAGCCATACATTTACTTGGTGACCCACCCGAGGCGGACCCACAATCTTCACTAATTTGTATTGGATCATCCTGCAACAACATTGAATAGATTATACCAGTAAAATTTATATTTACATGAACCACTCCGTTCACTAAACTTGCGATACTAATTAACGATATTAAGCAAGTTCTTCTAATTAATTTAAGCCCCTGAAGTTAGTAGCCGAGTTTGCCGTATCGGTAACAAATAAGTGAGACTTGATGTAGTTTCAATATATTCGAAGCCATCTACATATATTATTAACATCCTCCTTGTCTTCAAGTTCACTAAACTGTTCATTCGTTTTTAATTATTACGAACATATACGCTAAATTTGATGCACAAAAACTTATGCATAAAATAATAAATATAACAAAAAAAAACTTTTAAATTATATACATAAGAAAGTCGACCATTTTTTTATTTAATAACTGTAAATTTAAAACATCTGTAAATGTATTGAAAACAAAAAAATTTATCATTTACAAAAAACTTTAAAAAATTAGCAATAAATAATAATTAAATAATTAAATTAAAACACTAAACTATAGATTTTAGAAAAAAGTAAACATTTCATTTATAAAAATTTAATGAACCTTTAGACTAATAAATTTCAAATATCGTTTTCGAAAAATTATAAACTTGGTAAAAGTTTAAATAATTTAAATAAATATATTTCAACAAACCTGAAATTCAGGTGGTGGTTCTATTGCAGTGACGATAACTTTCCCAGGACCCTTTTTCACGGTGTTGAAAAAGTCACCGCACATGCGTTCCGAAGCCTCCGTCTCGCACATTGATAGCGACCGCTCGTCGAAGTCGCTCTCTTGCAACTGAATGACGAAAGCTTCCGATATATTTACAGCCATTTTAATAATCTCCGGAAATCTACGGAATACCGGCCTCATAGATATAAAGACGACAGTCTGTACGTCACATAGTATGATACTAAACATCTAATAGCCTTATATTAATTACGAATTTCATTAAATTGTGTCGATTGGTTAATTCATTTAATTAATGTATGATTATGAATCAGGGGATGTGAATGTGAAATGCGTTAAATCTATATATGGTAAGATTTGCTTTTTGTTATTATAATTAAAATTTCGTTGAAATATTTTTATGGCATGAACGCTAATTTTCATTCATATATTTAGAACCACGCAAGCAAAGCATATTGAAGATGCGGCGCGCCAAGTTCAACACTGAGTTAATTAACTTTCGCATATTAATAATAGTGTATTAAGAATCATTAATTGATATAAAACGTATGTATAGTAACAAATTAAAAGATTTCATAACATATAATAACGTATATTAGTTAAATCCGTTACTTGAATAATTTTAAAGTTAAACCAGCCCCGCTTAATCAGCAATTAGTAGACCTCTCACAAAGAGATTTAAGAACACATTTTTAAATATCGAACACAATATTCCTTTGACACAATAGGGTTTTACCGCGCGCAGGAAAAAAAACATTCGCAAAGTAAAGCACTTTATATTCGTCACTTAATATATTAAAGTTACGAAGAGAGCAATTGTCTGATATTTGTAACTGCAGATCGGTGGTGATATTATTGTATGTTTAACGGACGCCTCGTATCGTGTCATTTATTTCATTTTGAGATGTTTCGTATTTCGATTTCTGTTTGCATTGAAACAGTATATTAATAATAAATAGTAAGTTTACTTTAAAAATTACTCTTGCCCATTTTAATGTTTACTTAGTAGCAAATTATTTTCGCTTAAATCTTACGTTCGCATTAAATTCGTATATGGTATGTCAATAATTGTAATTGTGTGCAGCTGTTCATAATAATATTTTTTTATAGTCAAAAATAATATTTAACTATGGAAAAGTGACAATCATAGATGAACCTATGCATTTTCATGGTATTTTAGATATTTGTAAACTAGAAAAATAAATAAAAATAAACAAAAATTATTCGCCAACAGCATAAAAAGAACTTAAAAATAAAGCAAAAAAAAATTATTTAAATTATAATGAAGTATTACAAAAAAAATATTTCAACAAAATTTTTCTTTGATTCCATATGAAAAAAAAAAAATAAGGGATAGGTGTCTTGAGCATTTCATATAGTAATTTAAGACAATTCAACTTGAATACAGGCAACATACCCAAAATAAGATTTTATACATATGATTATAATTATGAATTATTTTCTAAACATAATGTTAGAATATATATTTAAATTATTGGTATTAAGGGATATTAGCGGGTTAATGGGTAATTGTGTATGAATGTATTAATTGGGTTAGTTACTAATTGAATAATAATATAGACTATATGATTCCTGAAATTATTTATAAATGTGAATTTATATTCAAGTTAGATCAAATAAAAATTTAAAAAAAAGAAATAAAAATTACCTTAATATTTTGATGTCTAAAAGACTCAGCTACAATTACTGAAAATTAAATTAATTTTTTTTCATTACCATCAAAAATGATTTAGTTTTCAGATATAATGTACGTCACTTAAGAATTATATAAAGAAATTAATAGAAAAATATAAAAAAAAAACCTTTAAAACTTTTGTTGAAGTTTGTTATTAAAACTTAATTACCCTATTTGTCAAATATTAGTATACAATGCAGTTCTAAAGTCCTAAATAGTCTCTTCATCAATACACACTGCTCAAACCTCAGGAGAGTATGTACATGCGTAATGTATATTTACGTAAACTGCAGACAATTTAAGGTTACCCATATTACAGTTTCTAACCTAACTACTGTAAACATTGTGCCAAAACTTTTTAGAAACTTTATATACCATTCTCGTTTTGTTCCTACCATAACTAATGTTGAATACATTAAGATATAAGATACCCAATCGTGTTGATATTCAAATTATGCGAAAAAATAAGTAAGTAAACAATGCACATGTACTTTGGAAATAATTTTATAAACTTTGTTATGACGCATTACTGATTAATCTTACCTCGGATGCAATATGATGCCATCCACTCGCGGAATCACTAGAAAATGAGCCACTTGTAATAAACAGACCACTGTCTTCGCTCAACGGAGGCACTTCGGAGTGCGTGGAGAAAGAAGGAGGCGACTCCATCGCTCCAGATTTTTTCAACTTGTATAAAAGTTTAACAAGGTCATAAAATGAATCTTAAATATCACAAATTCCATAAAAAATTACGAAAACTATAATTTCAACTATTTTAACATTCAACACTAAAAGGCAGACTTAATGACTAAAGAAAGTCATATGTACTCTATCTCGCTCACACATCGTCGCCGTCTCCATGGTATTTCTATTTTTTTTGATGTACAGAGTCTATATTTTTAAGGGAAATTTATCGTTTATTCAGTTTCAATCTCTGTTACTTTAAAAGATGTTTTATTAACGTGAGAAAAACAATATTAAATGAAATTTAAAATATTTTACTTTAATATAACACATTAATCTATGTAATACATGTATAAATAATTGATATAATTTTAATAACCATGGGTAAACACTAGAATGCTAAACAGTAAAATAATGAAATATAATCTGTGCTCTACCTTTTACTATACTGTCTTGTAATGTTAATTTCGGTTTGTTATTTATTGTGTGATTTTCTAAAATAAAATGTTGTGTGTATTAAAACAAAAGTGCTTTTAATAACTTCTGGAATTTATCAGTTACTAATTGATTATGCTTATATTTTTCAAAAAAGTTAGAAACCTGTTTTAAAATGACGGATTCTCAAGTAGCAAACATTGTAAACGAAATTTTGGTAAGTTTTAACATCATGGTGTTTTTAACTTTCTAGATACCAATAATGTAAATACTTTTGACACCATTGTTTTAGCGGGTAGAGGCTGTGGAGGAGGCATTCAGTTGTTTTCTGGTTTACAAACCAGAACAGGAAAGTGAGAGGTTATCCTTATACCAGAAAAAGCTATGTTCCATCATGAGCAGTCCCAGTGCGGAGGTGCAAGAATCGGCTATCCGTCAATATCTTACTTTAACTGCAGTCCTCACAAACAGATATAAAATGAAACAGCTGCTTGGTTTACTTGAGAATTTAGTTAACACTAATATACTTCAAGCAAGGTAAAATCTTCAATTTACAAATAAAATGTAAAAAACATCTCTTATATAAATTATTACAAATAAAATGTGCAAAAGTATTATCAACAAAATTTATAATATTTTTCAGAATGCTCTGCGATTGTATATTAACAAGCGAGAAACTGGTTTACAAAAATAGTGATTATTGGATTGAATGCTTCAATCTAGTTAGACGAGTTATTGGTGGTGTTGACTACAAGGGTGTTAGAGAAATTATGAAAGTATGTTACTATTGCAATAGCAAAAACTTCTATTTTAAGTATGGTCCCAAAATATCTTTTGTCAATTAAAAATATCATGATATGTTGAAATAGTACAAATTAATTTAATGTTAATTCTTTTTTTATTTATTGTTATGACTTCTATATTCATATATTAAAATAATACTTTTTAACAGGGTTGCAGAGAAAAAGCACAAACTTTACCAGTAAGACTTAACTCCAGCACAATGCCTCAAATGAGAGCATTGTGTAATGTCATTGAGTACATTTTTGATCGTAATGCATCACTCTTGCCCGCATATTTCATAGTCACTGAAATTCAAAAGGACTACCCAGATAATAATCATTGGCCTCACTGGGTATGTTTGTTAAAATGATTTACAAATTTTCTTATTAAATTTTAGTTTAATTTAAAACAAATTATCAAAATGTTCAAGGTGTAACATAATAATTCTCTGTCTAATTATATAGAATTATCCTTAGTTAAGTAATTACGACACTGCCTTTTTTACAGCAGCTGGCGAAACTACTTACCACATTTGTTGAAAGTTTTAAGCCTTGCGCTCAAATGGTGTCAATTATTGGTCATTCACAAATGTTGCCTGTGGTAGAGTTTTCTGGATATGCCGATCATTTGGTAAACCCGTGGCGGTTAGATCCAACAACACTTAAATTCTCTCTCAAAGGCAATTTGCCTTATGATGATGAATTACTTAAGCCTCAAATATCATTACTGAGGCATGTACTACAGCAGCCCTACTCTAGGGATATGATGTGTTCTATGCTAGGATTGCAAAAACAACACAAACAAAGATGTATAGCATTAGAAGACCAACTTGTGGAACTAATGATTTTACCCATGGAAAGGAGTGAACAAGAGAACGAGGATGATGAAATGCCATCAACACACTGGTGCTGGTTGCATTTATCCTCACAAGTGATATATTTAATCCTCATTGGGTTTGCCTCATTCCCTAGCATAGTAATGGGTCTACATAATAAACTTGTAGGGTGTGATCTGAAGAAGGGACGGGATCATCTTATGTGGGTTCTCTTACAATTTATATCTGGAAGCATACAACGGAATCCACTGTCTAACTTTTTACCCATAATTAAATTGCATGAACTACTTTATCCCGAGAAGGAAGCATTGCCAATGCCTGATTATACGAAAGCTCATTGCACTCATCAGATGGCTGTTGTTTGTATTTGGATGCATTTGTTAAAAAAAGCTGAATCTGAACACAAAACTATGATAATGCCACAAAACTTGAAGGTACAATATGAGTAAGTGTACTGAATAATCTGTTTTCACATATCCATTTGATTGATTTATCTACAGCTCTAGTATATTTTGTTTGTGAAAACTTTTTAAAATATTAATAAAATTATCATTTACTCATTCTAGATTCCTTCAACACCTAATGACATCAAACAACACACCCACTTTGATGGGTGCGGACTATCGCATTGCATTGTTATGTAATGCATATTCAACTAACCAAGAGTATTATGCCCGACCTATGGGGATCATTATAGAAACATTATTTGGCAATCAAAAGCCCATGCCAAATGGAAACTCTGCAGCTCCTCTACCAACCGTACCTTTATCAATGTGTATTTTGGATAGTCTTACATTGCATTGCAAAATGTCACTAATTCATTCTATAGTGACACATGTAGCTAAGCTGGCTCAAAATAAAACCACAATACCAGGCAGTAATATGATGGCACCAGCATTAGTTGAGACATACAGTCGTCTTCTTGTTTACACTGAAATTGAGTCTCTTGGAATTAAAGGATTCATTAGTGAGTAGTACGGTTATATTTTTTATTTCTATCGAAACCCATATTATCTGTTATACAATATGTTTTACGATATTTTTTCTTAACAATCGTTTGTATTTCAGATCAGCTTCTACCGAATGTTTTCAAATCCCACGCGTGGGGTATACTTCACAACTTGCTGGACATGTTCTCATACAGGATACATCACATTCAACCTCACTACAGAGTTACCTTATTGTCTAATATCAATTCACTCGCAGCTTACCCTCAGGCTAACCAGACTCAGTTACAATTATGGTATCATATTAATTTTTCCATTTCCTTTATCATAATAAACGTTTGCAAAAAAAGTTTCTGATGATTGATTAATTAATGTATATTAAACATTTAAATAAAAATATTTGTATGCCAAATTGGTGTGCACTCCAAATTTCCTATAAATTAACTATCAACATTCACCATTTCATATTTACATTTAATATTTTTTTTTTTCTAAATATATTATCTTCTGCAGTTTCGAGAGTACAGCCCTCCGTCTAATTACTAGTCTGGGCAGTTCGGGCGTTCAGCTACAGATGTCGCGTGTGGTCTCTGAGCCCAAGTCCTGTGTAGTTGTCAGCAGCGAGAGTGAAGAACTAAACAGAGTTTTGGTCCTCACTCTCGCCAGAGGAATATATATGACAGGAACAGGTGAGTTCTCCACGAGCTTAATAGCGAGATATGGACCTGTATTAGGGGTTCTGTCACTGGTCTCTTACTATATTGCTATTATAATATCAACAGGCGCATTATTCACAAAATATTGTCTCATTTATAATCTTTATATAACTTATAATTTATGTTGTAATTTTCTTTTAATCCTAGGTAATGACGGAGCAGCAGTGAAGGAAATATTAACGACCATAATGACAAACACTCCCCATATGTGGTCTCAACACACGCTGCAATGCTTCCCTCCTGTACTTGTCGAATTCTTCTCACAGGTAATTAAATTATATAGATTTACTTATCATGTAATTTTAACTTCATAATGCGGTTCTTTTAGTTATATGAGTAGTCTAGATTTCCTAGTGTTAAGACTTTCATAAGTTAGTTTTCATAATATTTTGAAGAAATATAGAAGCGTCAGTGTTGAAGACTCAGATGATTTCAGATGCGGAATAAAACATGTTTGATATAATTTGTGTAACTTGCACCTACAACGTAGAAACTGGAAGTTAATAGTTTTTTTGCTTAAACATTTTTTGACCTGGTTGTCCTCAAAATTTAGAGGCTTTACGCTCGAAAACAGCGTTAATAAAGTATACAAAACAATTGTGAATGGCTGTGAAAAAGATTAAGGACATGTAAACAATTGCATTGACATTTACATCAGTTGTATTAATATACAAATATTGGTACTTGTAATATTAGTGTTAATATATGTATATACATATTTATCAATCAGTCATCGAAAATAAAACTATGTGTTATGACGACCATAGTTAAAAACAAGGGGAATTACAGTTTTACTATTAAAATGTTAAACAAATTAATTCATGACTTTATTATGAGTATCATATGAAAATGGAATTTTGTGTGCCATCAATAAATATTATATAAATATGTCCATTACTAACAAAGGCGGGTTAAACAAACACGTCGATTGGAGGAAGCTAACTAATTCACATCGAATTTCCTTACATGCTATGCGAAATTTACATACGAGCCAAACATGCACGCCAGTGTTCATGGAGTGCTTTGTTGGAGCTGACAATAGCACTTGATTGACGTTGGACGTTGGTCTCACACAAATTCGCACAATAGTCAAATATCCATCCACTGAACCGAATGTAGGTAAAACAATCTCTTAGTTTATTATGGCACAAAATATGTTTACCGTGTCTCAATCTGTACGCCTTTGCGAAAAGGAACATTTAAGATTTTGAATATAATGTTTTGATATAAAACTGTTTCGAAGACCATGTACATGCGTAACGAAACGTATACGAAGATCCCTGTTTAGCAAAATACGAGTTTCGTCACGTTGCAAGATAAATCTGACTGTTAAGTATTATTTTAACATCATGTTAGTCTTTATAGTAAAAATTTACAAGACCTTTATCTGAAAGTCGAACATTACTCCAAATGGCGCCTTACGCTAAATTTAAGGCCATGGCGAGTCTTTGAAAATAAACTAATGTTTCAAAGACTGAATCTTTACAGATGACTAGGTTTTTGCTTGTGCAATAATTTCATCTTGGACGCGTTTTATTATTTTTATTATTTTTTTTATGTGAAAGGTGGCAAACGAGCAGACGGCCTACTTGGTGGAAGATAGTTACCGTCGCCCATGGACACCCGCAACATCTTTATTGCGGATGCGTTGCCAACCTTGTTTATTTTTTGGGATAGGGAGGGGAATGGGAATGAGGAAATGGTAGGAATGGGTGGGAATAGGGAAAGGGCAACCGGCTCTCTCACTCATCGGACGAAATGCAGCCAATAATGGCTACTGCCTACTTAACGCCGATCTTCTGTGAGAGGGTGGAACTTCCCCGGTCGATCCAGCCCAAGTTCGAGCTGCAGTAACTGACCACAGCTACGCTCTACCACATTATTGAAATTGATTGTAAAGAAATAGATAATTTTCCAAAATTCACGACTGTTTGTGAGAGGAAACATCTTTTATAGTACCTTGATCCGTCAATATCATAATAGGTCACGAATCAACATAGTCAAAGATCCCAGGTCCCATAGACCTTACTTATTTTCTGATGAACAAAACATTTATAATAGGGTAGATTTAGTGTCTATTGTAAACATAAATATGTATATCTGCTAGCTTATAGCGACGGCCAATTCGCAGGTACCCGGTGCTACGGGTAAGGGAAAATTGCATTCGTTTTACTTATAAGTAACCTATTATATGTTTTGTTTATTAAAAAATAAGTATTATCCAGATAACCAGGCCTTCCACTTGGAAATGACAATTCGATGTCACTTTTTAATACTCTATGGTCTTAAAGTTTATTCTTGACCTGAGTCTTGAAGTGCTTTAAGATTTCTATTTATTGTACAGAATCCAGCCCCGAAAGAAAACAAGCAACTTTTAAAAAAATCGGTAGAAGAAGAATACAGGAAGTGGACTTCAATGGCGAACGACAATGATATTATATCACATTTTTCTGTTCCTGGCACACCGCTGTTCCTATGCTTGCTATGGAAAATGATATTTGAAACGAACAGAATAAATCCGATTGCTTTCAAGTGAGTTTCTTTTATACTATACATTTGTAAGCGTATTTCGTAACTCTATATTGCCCTAATTATACGTGTCTATTAAACCATTCAGTCGTATCAAAATTATAGACATCTATCCATCAAGAAGAAAGTTTTTTGTATGGTTATTTAAGGTGGTAACACTGATCAATACGCACAGGATCCTCGAACGTATTGGTGCTAGGGCTTTGTCGGCTCACCTACGCAAGTTCTGCGACTATTTAGTATTTGAGGTAACAAATCCAGCCGGGGGTCCACACATCAACAAGTGTGTGGACGCAATCAACGATATCATATGGAAATACAACATCGTCACCATTGACAGACTTGTTCTCTGCCTTGTGAGTATGTTAAACATTCCTGTTTGCTCGATAAATTTAACTTAAAATTCTGTACATAGTATTCGAATGGCTCTAAATCTCTTAAGTTTGACATATAAGATCACTTTTGGTGTTAAAAAACTATTCAAGCCGTTCAAGACATGAGAAATATGTTTTGGTTAAAATGTTACATTATAATTTGTGTCCCATTTTTCAGGTACTGCGACCGAATCCGGATGGCAACGAGAGTCAAGTGTGTTTATATATCATTCAATTACTACTCTTAAAAGGTTCAGAACTTAGAAACAGAGCACAGGATTTCGTAAAAGAAAACTCTCCCGAACATTGGAAGCAAAATAACTGGTATGCAGATTAATTAAATATTAATAAATTAAACTCCACATTCATGTGGCAATATCAACAGATATTCATTATAGTAGTATATCTAGGGTTGGTGGAAATTTCATTTATTTTAATATTTTGTGTTCTGGAAGGCCATAGATAATTAACAATTTTTAAAACACTTTGGTTACAAAAGTCTCAGTAATGTAATTCAAATTGCAGTCTAAACTGCAGCTTTTAATAAAAATAATATCTTTAAACTTTTGCATAAACATCCACTTAGTGGAAACCTATTAAGAATATTAGTAGACTAATACATAATATTATATATTTTCAGGTATGAACGTCACTCAGCCTTCCACCGGAAGTATCCAGAGAAGTTCGCACCGGAAGAAACGAGCGGAGCGTACGGCGGTCCTATACCTGTTTACCTCAGCAACGTGTGTCTCAGGTTCATACCTGTGTTAGACATTGTAGTTCATAGACATCTGGAGATACCGCAAGTCAGCAAGAACCTGGAACAACTGCTGGAGCATCTCGGTTATTTGTACAAATTTCACGGTTAGTTTTCTACATTTAACTCCATGGTTTTTAAAGAAAATATTCCCAATATTTTCTACGTAGTTTTAAATTTTCTGTGGCCTCATTTCTGTTAAAACAAAACATACTCCCCGTGTCTAGAGTAATTCGTGTATATAACGTTTAATTATAAAGATTAATAAACATGCACAATAATAATTGTAATAATAATAGTAGTAATTTATTATTTCATTAGAACAATATCATCCAACATTTTACTTCATTCATTCTTTTGATATGGATCTATCTGGATAGAAGAATTTTAGTACATAATTATTTATAATGATAGAATATTGTCTGAAATAGGGATGAGGAGGGTTAGTTTAAAATATCGATCAGCCAAAATAATTTAATTTATTAATTAATATAAACCTCAGATCGTCCGGTAACCTTTCTATACAACACACTTCACTACTACGAGAGTAAGCTGCGAGATAAGCCATTGCTGAAACGCAAGTTGGTGACAGCTGTATTGGGATCTCTCAAAGAAGTCCGTGCCCCAGGTTGGGCTACAACAGAAGCCTTCCAGACGTTCCTTAGCAGCGAAACTGAAGTGTGGAGTCCAGATCTTAACTACTATCTTAGTCTGATCAACCGAATGGTTGATAGTATCCTTTCAATTATAACACTTGATTTATTTTATCTATTTTTATCATATACAGTAATTTTATTTTGGTCTTTGTACCTGTATTTTGATAATTTCATTCACTCCGTGACAAAATAAGCGAGAGGTACGATTATTTTTAATATCTAATGTCATACTAATGGTAAGAAAATTTTATATTATTCCAATTAACACAGTAAAGACCTTAACAGTATACAGCTATGATGGGCAGTTCTCATTTCCCGAACACCGATTGGCGCTTCAATGAATATCCGAATCCTTCAGCACATTGTCTATACGTGACATGCGTTGAGCTGATGTCCCTACCGGTACCCCCGAATACGGTCGGAAACAACCTTCTCGATGTGGTCACAAAAGGATTCGTTGTAATCCCTGCAAACAAAATACAACTCTGGATTAATGCAATAGGGATCATAATGGCAGCTCTTCCCGATCCTTACTGGACCGTAGTCCATGATAGGCTATTAGAACTCGTAACTGGAACGGAGATGGTAGAATGGACGTACCAGCATACGCCATTCCAATTATTTAATTTGACGAAGACTAATGAATGTATGTTAGAGAATAAATACAGTCTGACGTTGGCTTTAGCGCATGCGGTATGGTACCACGCTGGCCCCGGACAGATTATGCAAGTTCCAACGTGAGTTTATGTTTACATTATTCAGAGAGTGAGCTTTCTTTTGAGATACAATTCAATCCATTACCTTACCTGAGTATATATTTCGTACCTTAGCTTAGTGTATATATTATTGTTTTGCTAATTTAACAAATGCAATAAAAAATCAGGTCTTTTATGTGGAAATCTATGCTTACCAATCAATGAAGATACGGATTATACCATTAATTTTAACAGCCATCGAAGGTTAAAGTTACTTTCTATTCTAAGATTATATTTAATAATACATTTATAACAAACATTCCAGGTTCGTCAAAGAGAAGATGTCGCCGGAAATTAGGACGGAAGCTCAGCTGATATTCCTGTGTCACCTGATGGGTCCTTACTTACAGCGGTTCAACACTGATCTGTCAAGAGCTGTCATGGATATAACTATAGTGTTGTATGAGTTACTGGCTCATATAGACAAGTCACAGACACACTTGCAGTACATTGATCCTATATGTGATCTGCTGTATCCTTTTTACACATTCACTAATATATAAAATTTAAAAAATTGTGTCTTTCTAAAAGATTATACTAAATTAATGTCGAATAAGCAAAACTTTAACATTTACGTTATATCTTTTTATTAGTTTAAAATACATATTACATTTCCATTTGGAGTATTATGAAATTTATTTATTGGATATAAATCTTCCTGTGACAAACAAATCAAGTGCGGGAGGAACTATAAGCAATATTTTTCTCCACAAACAGTCTAATAACTTGTTTTAACTTTTTGTCTCAATTATCTTTTATAAAGGAAGAGCTCAATTAACTCTTAGAATTGATTGCTTATACTTTCTTATTCAATATATAGTTTAAATAGTAATCTATTTAAATATTTTTCTGTTCCTTTATACTTCAAGTATTAGTTGTCTTGAATCATATAATTAAACAAATATATTCCTTAATTGATAACAGATACCATATAAAATACATGTTCGTTGGCGACACAATGAAGAATGAAGTGGAAAACGTGATACGGAAGCTACGACCGGCTTTACAAATGAGACTACGTTTCATTACTCACTTAAACGTGGAACAAATAAACACCGCCTAGCAGAACGACTACTACAGCTACACTCCGTCCAGCTCTAGTTCGAGCTCGGAGTAATACTGTAGTATGAATAGTATTATATTGACAGTGACAGTGACAATGACAGTTGTGAGACAAAAGTGTCACATGTGAATTGTAATTTTATTGTAACAAGGAGGTCGAGTTCTGTTATACTTCTGATAGTTTGTGTATATGCTCTTAATTTGTGTATATACTGTTTTGTGTATAGTACAGATGGTTTGCGGTCCTAACAATGGTTTCTGTATGCTGCTGACCGATTATGTATACTTCTGAAGGGTTGTATGTATTAATGATGGTTTATGTATCTTGCTAATGATTTGTGAATAGTACTGATGGCTCATATAATTTGCAGATGGCTTATATATCCTGCTTATGATTTGGGTTGCAATCACTCTGAAGAAATTTGTTTGTTAGCAGATATTATATATTTACATCCGATTTAATATTAGAAAGTGATGTGATTTTATGATCAAATTATGAGTAATTAATGTTAACAAGTAATTTGAAGTAACTGTGAAACATGACTCAATATACATGTGGCCTTCTATATTAAGTCCATAATGATAAACACAACAAGTAATTTTATATACCAGATTGATTTCATCATGTTTTAAGTACTAACAGTACACAACTTTAAGATAACATTTGGCTGGCTTCAAATGTGGTTTAGTCATTAATAATTTAGGCATAAATTTGACCAATATTTTAGCACAATTAAAATTCATAAGTATGATAGTGCGCTAGCTTTTGGAAGAAACTAAGTTTAGGACAGTTTTTACAAATGGTTTTTTCATTAATGTAAGCACTGATATTGTCGTGATTTGACTCATTGTAAGGTTTCATTAGTACAAATTGAGTAACATGTAATTAAGTAATCCAATGATATAAATATAACTGATGACCGCAGTATAGTGAGTTAAAGCAATAATAATGTACAAGATATGTAGAAATGCTGTCTATTGACAGTTATTGTATTTTGATAAAGTTACAGACATGTTGAAGTTCATGAAAGTGTCAAAGATGCAGATTTTAAATATATTTTTTGATGGATGTAAGTAGTTGAACATAGATTTTGTTCTTGATTATTACAAAAACAGAAAAAAGTACATATGCTATATATTTGTTTTGTCTTCTTATGTTGTTTTTATTACAAGAAGTCTCTCTAGGTCTGTCTGATATTTTATAATAAATAGATACTTTTTTTAATTATTATCACCATTGTTTTTATATGTGTTGAACACTGAAAATATACCTGATACTTCCATCGATCTATATTGTGTCTTGAAAATCAGTGTGCCTTAAACTCACAGATACCTGTTATAAATACAAACAATATTACAATTATATCATATTATATAACATAAACCAAATATTGTATGTGTAGCTAGCATTGTTTCCTAGTTAACCTTTAATTCAAGAGTGTTTTCTAACCTCAAGCATACAGTATATAGATATTGAAGATATAGTCTCAGTATAGAATCTTTTATGAAGTCTTAGTTGCTAGTACAACTTAGTTAAATACACATTGATTGTAAGCATTTCAATGTCACAACATTAACATCACAATATTTATATCAGTCATAGGAACGGTAAAAGAACAAAATGCAACTCATATTTCATTGTCAAAGTTAGTAAATTAACTAGTCTTATTTTTTTGAAAAGTGATATATCTTTATGATTCTTAGCTTTTTAGTAGCTATTATTATCTTGCCTAACTCAGGTGTTTGGAGCTTCATTAAGAATTGTCTATTTTTAATGAAGCTAATCGCAATGTAGAGTTGAATATATTAATTTTAATTAATGATTAAAGTTCAAATTTATGTTCTAACACAAATGTAATCGCACATTTTTCTCAACAATTAAAGTGAGTAATGTTTTAACGGTATTTATTTGTGTACATAAATGAGAGTACAGCACGTTGTTTTGTTGTATCAGCCACAAAATCTTTACAGACAATAGTTCTTTCCTAGATAGACGCTACGCTTATTATATTGATAATATAGTATCAAAGATTGAATGAAGAAAGTTACTATTTTTATTAGTATTTCCATTAATAATGTCTAGATATAAGCTGGTGGAATATAGAACAATGCGCTATGCTCTTTTTTTGTACTTCACATTACTCCTTAATAGCAAAGATTTGACATTTTTTATAGATTATGTATATTTTATTATACTTTTTTACAATTAATTTATGACATAAATTATTAAAATGCCTTTGATACAATTGTAAGCAATAGTTAATGTAGTTGTATAAGTATAATTGACCTCAGATTTATCTTTACATTAACATATGCAAATTTTTACTTACATATATTTTATGATATAGGTAAGATAAGAGTTATATGCCTCGTTTTAGAATAGTAAATAAAATATTAGTGTAGTTTAAACACTACGTATTGTAGAAAATTATGTTCTCATTAGTTATAATTTAAGGTCAGATTTTGTTTAGATGTGATCAATAAGTTTTATAAAATAGAGTAATTTGAGGTTACAATAGCAGTAAATAAAATAAGTTTATCATTCTTGTAATAATTTAGATAATTAGGAATAAAATTTTAAAGAGTCATTAAGTGAAAAATAAAATCAATTGTAACTGTTCTTTACATAAAGAATATTATTAAAGAAGAAATAATGCTTATTTGTTCTCTTTCTTCTAAGATCATTGCAATTATGTCATTTACACAGTTTATACATACCACCTAGTATGTTTTACCATTTCATAATATCACATGTTATACTACCATTAATAACTTAGTAAATATTGTTATTGTTAATATAAAATTTATATTACGAATCATGAACTGCCATTTTAGACGATTTTTACAATCACAATAGAAATAATTCATTTTAAAATGTCAATGTATTCATAATTAAAAATTCGCTTATAAATTTACATGTAGTTATCATTTTATAAACACCATGCATCTCGCTTTTCAGTTTCATTTCGTTTTCGTGCATATTTTTTTTATTTCCTCTAATGTATTGATTTTAAAATATTTATAAAAACGAAACGAATGGGCTGTATGTTAATACTTTAATATTGTATTTAAAGATTATAAAAAACTCATTAGATAATAGCAGTAATGTTTCGATTTCTAGTAATAAAATGAGATTCACTTTTCATTTACTCTTTTTCTTATCCCATTTACAATTTAAAATATATTTACGTAATTATACCTATCGAGATTTAACAATTGGTAAAATTTTAACAAATAGTAGTATCAAATATCTATAATAACAAAGGTTCCTCTTCAACTTCTTTCCATTATTATTAAAAGTCCTCGAAATACAGATAAAATGGAAAATAATTTCGATTAATTGTTTTTATTATCATCTATAGTTTACAATTACCTGATATTCATAATTTTATTTATTAGTCATTACAAAACGAGTTTAGATATTTTTTTATTTTTCAAATGTACTCGCGGAATTAAAATATTATCCAGCCAAAAAATTGCACTTATATTAAAACAAAAATTTAAACACTCCTATTAAATCACTTCAGGTTTTGAACGTAAAAACGTGATGCTAACGTTAAAATAATAATATTAGATAATTTATAGATATTTTCTGACTTGAATTATTGTAAAATAAGGTTATAAATTTTGAAGTTTGATTATTTATTATAATCAATATATCACTATCGGCGGTCTTTGAATGTTTCAAACTTAACCGACATCCAACCTTTGTTTTCAAATTTCGCTCCATTTCTGAGTTTGATTTTTTAATGCCACATTTTAGTTAGCCGGCTCACGTTCAAATCAATTATTTCAGTTATTATATAAATTATTGTGAACTCTCATTCTAAACTAATCCGATATTAAGTACGACATAATAATTTATATCATTATAATATGTATTATGTTTTTATAAAATTTTTAAATAAAGCAATCTACTAATTAATTTTATAAATAAATCACTACTGGGGAATAAAATAATAAAGGTATTTTTTAACTATAACTCTTTGTAATAAAATTTATATAGATTATTAAATAACTGTAATAATCACTTCATGAACGCCATCTCAATATTTAAAATTCCAATTTATAGACTTATGTTAAAATGTGTATAAAATGCAATGATATCTTAAAAGTTATTAAACTTTTTATTTAAAATATTTATTTCATAAATACCAGGTCGGGAGAAGCCGCCATTTTGTAAAACGGTGGGACGACGTGATATTGAACGGCGTTGCTTGGCAACCAGTTATTCAGTCGGGTCCCAGCCAGTTGACTATCTGTGAGTCGGCCTTACGGTAGTCAGTTATATCGCTAACGCCGTGAATGCACCCTGTGTTTGCGGTTGTGAATTAAAAATACTGAAATAATTTGCGGGTCGCGCGTGCGATAAAAACACCTGTGTGTATTATTTCTTCCACCATGGCTACTGAAGTTATTAATAATGTACCCGAAAATACTGAAAAGGAGAAGGAAGTAAAAGACGACGCCGCGCCAGATAATGGGCAAACAAAAGAAGCTCCACCCGAAGGGGAAAAAGCTGAAGGGAAAGTAGAAGAAAAAAAGGCTGAAGCGGCACAGCCAAAACCTAATGTTCACAAAATTAATTTCGAAAAAGATATCGTTTATTTGTACCAGTTTCCACGAACGCCTTTGTTGCCGTCAACTTCGCCCTACTGCTTGAAACTTGAAACATGGCTCCGTCTAGCCGGCATTAAATACGAAGTAAGTGCATGTTTTAAGTGTTTATTAAATTTCACATTTTATTTTAATTTTACTAATTTTATTTTCGTTTTACTAATGTTTGCTAGCGTATCGTATCGACTGTTCCATGTTTGAATGTTAAACTTTTATACAAAGTAAGGTGTGGCGCGGTTGGATCAAATTATAATCTTACCCTTTTTTAATATTTATTAAACTTTGATAATTTACTGCAGATCAGTAATATATTTTCAATTCTTTCATGGAACAAAACTTGCGCTGTTAATTTATTAAATAATTCAATATTTAAAACTAATCTGCCGCTGCCGCGAATTCGGCTTTGCAATTGTACGTGGTATTTTCATTTTTTAGTTTTTTTTTTTTTGGGAAATAATTAACATTTCTTTTATATTTTTACTGAGGGAAGTTAAGATTTTAAATTTATTTTTGTGAAATAATCATAAGGTACGTCAGAATTAATTACATTCAGCAAGTATGTCCCCGAAATTAGGTTACTAATTTTGATACGATTATAGAAAGTTAGAATAGAAGAAGAGACAACGATTTTTAATATATTCTTAAAATGATATATATATATTAAATGTTTGGGCGTGACAATTTGAGGTAAAGAAAATTTAAATTAACGGTTGTAAGTGTTTGGATTAATGGTTTTTTGGTTCTTATTTGTTTGGGAAACAACGCATCTTTTATACAAAATTGTAACGTGTGCGCTATAAATCTCCGCGCAACTCACAAAATGCTGCACCGCGCATATTAAGAGAAGAGATTCTGACCCGGGCAACCTAGGACCAATCATAGCTCTTCCCAGGACTCTTGACGATGTGACCTGCGCGACCTTTCAAGGATTTGCGCATGTCCTAGCTCCATTTTGAATCCTCTAGAATTTTCAAAACGAGATTTTCTTTTTGTATATGTTATATATAATACAAGGTTCTTAAAATTAATAACTTTGACTTTTAAAGAATATTTTGTTGAGAGATATCCAAGTTATAAATAAAAAAGTAGTTACTCCGGATCTTTTAACATTTCAGTTAACTACAAAACTACGCATTACCTCGAAGGCTATGCACTTGGTCCAATCAACTGCGCCATCAAGGGCCAAACTCGTTTATATATTTTAAACACGCCATATTGCAAATCAGTTTTATATGGTGCGACCATAATTGTTTGTGCTTGTCAAGTCTGTAAACAATAGCGCAAAGAAAAATAAGTATAAGCATAAGTCCAAGTCTCATTAAAACATAGAGTTATTTAAATTATTTTTAGTTTTATATCTCGATAAAATAATTCTATTTTCATACATTATAATTTTAATCATTTCAGATAACTTATTTATTTTTTATCTTTCAACAAAATTACTAAATGAAATCTAAGTCTAGGTAAGGAGAGATTTGTTCATATTTCGTTGTAAAACTAATTAACTACAACACTTCAAAAGTACTTAAATGTCTAGTCTTTTGATATGTTGTTGCCAGAATAAAGTCACTTACTACATAGCTAGTTCATAGATGTTGTACGAAAAACGACCGCACCTTCTAGGGATGACACGTGATGTTATGCGAATGCAATTTCTATACAGTTTTGCATCTATTATAAGTATTATTAATATTTATTTAGACAAAGAAATCGCGATTTCACTATTCATACTATTTTATATCTTACGGCTTAAAACCCTATCACAGAATTTATTATAACATAAATGTAACTCAAAACTTTCAAAATAATCTCTTTAATACTCACTCTGTGTTAGTTTGAACAAAGGATTTAAATGCATAATTAGAAATGGGAAATGCCTGGAATGGTTGCCAGATGTCGAGTTATTCTTTTATTCTGAATAATGCTCTTGAAACAAAAAGACCACGCATTATTTGTCCAGGTACGGCATTTTAAAGCTTTGTAACCCAAAGTATTCGAAGTCAGGTCAAAAATATAATGACATCGGCATTGTAATCTGATTAATATCACGGGATCTCATTACGGAGTTCTAATAGCATCGCAAGCGACTTCCTTCATTAAATTTTAGTCCGACTATCCAACTTGGTTCGTATTTAACGGATAACAGCATGTTAAACTGTTTACAATTTATAGGTACATTATATACTTAAGTGTTTCCGTTCTCATGACACCATTGAAAATCAAGCCATTACTTGCATCTCACAGACAACTAGCATTCACAATGTAGGTATGTAATTAAACATTTATCTGTTACATTTACTAACATATCACTTGAAATAATTTAACATTTTATAGTTTAGATATTTTTTTTAATACATGACCTGGATTGTGTAGACTAAATTTAATTTTAGAAAGCATTATAAAAAGGACCGTTAAGACTTGATACAAAAAGTTAACTGGAGCTAATGTAATTTGACTGGACACTTTGGGAACCCTTCATGTATATATATACTTGTTATCCTCGTTTATATAATATTTAACATGTCATACTCATGTAACTAAACATCAAATATAATGAAAAAGTGCGTTATATCGCTTTCGCTTCAGTCCTAAATTACATTTTTTGCAGTTCGATCTATTATGTCAAATGATAATTTGAATCATTGAAGTACAACAAGTCACTTTCTAAACCGCGTTCGTGATATATAGTTAGAATCTTGTTACAATGGTTAGTTTGTATTTCTAATGTAGCGGTTAGTAGCCCATGTGTCGGAGGGAGCGGTCGGTCATTGACCACGCTAACCTTGCACACGCTATCAAAGTATCAACTCATAAATGATAATATATAACGTTTATCTCCCGGTCGATCATCAGCCTATTATATTAAATTATTTACGACATTGAAAATCTTTCTGTTATGATACAGATACAGATCGCGTCACACTACTTCTGTTATTTTAATATAAATAAACTATTAATATATATAACATATCTTCTAGTTCAATAAACTGAGTGTAGTAGATTCATTACAACAATTATTTTAATTATTCCATCATGTACAGTCACCCTCGTAGAGTAATGAATTAAACTTATTCGTCCATATTATTTCAAGACCCCTTCTCGTGTTGTCGCCTAAATAGATGATGAAATTAATGGCCGTCATTATTAAGGTTATTGTACTGTAAATTACATTTATCACATCGTTTGACTAGCTTCTTTGTTATTATTTATAGAACATTTCACATTTTTACTGCCTATGACAATATAGTGTATATATCGTAAAAACTAGTTATGAAATTAAATTTATGTACTAATGTTATAAACGGTTAGTTGTGTGACTCGAAAAAATTAAATTTTGGAATTGTAGACATGAAAAAGCTTTCGTTTGACCTCAAAATGACGGATATGTGCTAAAATCGCGTGCAGACTAAAACAGTTTCACTCTTACGAAATGCTAACTTCTACATTGTGAATTAAGACATCGTTTAAATCGAAATACTAATGTATGAAAATTAAAAAAAAAGTACCTTTAGAGCTGTTATTAGATTTTAAATATGCATATAGCATGCGTGTGCCCAGAATTGCACGCTTGCGCATGTATAATATAAAGTATGCAAAGAATGTATTGGCATTACAAATTGTTTAAGTATTACCTATTGGTATTGCAGGTCATGCTTCGTGCACGTATGCACGTATCATATACGTTGATCCCGAGGGACCAGCTTTGTTAATAAATATGCGATAATGAGTGCATAACAATAAATCACTATTATTATCATTTGAATAACAATGTATGTAATAAATATAGGCGGTATATTATAATAATTAAATTGTCTTTGTTTTGATGTATACTGTCTTATAAATAGCATTACCTTGTTGTGTTCGACGGCTACGTACATTAAAATTGTTTTTAAGTAATTAATGGTCATAGTAATCGTGCAAAAATATTTTTGCTTCCGATAGAAAAGTCCATGTTTGCGGTTGAAGCTTTCTCAAAAGTTGTCCCAGCACTATAAAATTGTGTTGTAAAAGCCCGACATACTTTCTTCTGGTTGTGCTCATTCGTTCTATAAGAAAGCAGTGAGAGCAGAGCACTAGAAACCTAGGTCTTGTGATTGTAGATCATCGCATACGAGTAGCTACTTAGGAACACTAACGTTGTAAAAGGCATACGTAAGAAAAACATGAAGGTTTTGATTGAAATAGAAAAATATCTCAGCAGCAATGCGGAAGTTAATATTGAGACAAGTCAAATTTGTGATTGATACAAAAAGAAAATGGCTAACTCAAGCAAGGTAGTGAAAATAGTCTTGTATTCGGTTCATCTAATGTCTGGCCATTCGATTCTAATTTATATGGCATGAAAGTGAAAACATCCTATGTATTCTAACAGCGGTAAGTGAAAGAAGGGACGTGTTAAAATTCCATTGCGTGTGTAGGTCTACCCTTCGGGAATATGAATTTTGGGTCCGGTCCTAAATGAGAACTAAGTTGACGCGGTCACGCAACACCTCTGCCTTACCTAGCTCACGTCACCGATACTTAATTAGGGGACACCGATTATGGTGAAACTGGGTTCGTGTCAAAACCTTATTAGTTTATGGTAACGATGTCATCATTCTAATTCAAATTGACACCCAAAGCCTCCCCTATTACCATCGCTGACTTCTGTTTTCTAATCAAATGCTTTTAGTAGCTTTTATATCAGACTATTAATGCTATAATATATTATGAATATCATACCACGGCTGAGTATTGTGTAGGTCGTTATATACTACAGTCCTTAGAGACTTGAAATGCAATGGGGAAATTAGGTAGACTGTCTTAACAGTCTACAATGCAAATTAATTAATATTAATAACTGTTTATTGGTCAATCGGCACGTTTTACAATGAAGTAATCTTTTGTTAAGGTTATCAAGGTAGTATTTAATATTCCGCTGCTTGTTTTAAACGAACGTATTTGGTGCTGGAATGTCGGCCAAGTGGGATCGAGCACCTTCAGGCGTATACGACGGAAGTAGGTATTATAATAGTAGTCTGAGTGTAACCCTAGTTTTATTCTATTATACTCGAAAATTAAAACAGTCTAAAAAATTCATGTAAAAAAAAAAAGGATTTTCATGAGGATGTTTATATTCTATCGATTTCTTCAACATCACTATTTTAAAGAATATATAATTAAGGTACAGCGGATAAAAAGTACCCTTCTGTACCAAAATTCGGAAAGATTTCATATCTAATTCCTCACATATTTTTAAGATATGGAGCTATGTAAATACTATTAGAAGAAAACAGCAATACCGGTCTGTCTTAGAATAGAGATAACGTTAGATATGGAACAGGTTTTATACTCCCACATTGTCAGGGAGACTCGTCGATTTTAAGTTATTTCTGAATTAACATTTTAACAATTCCTTGAATTATGCTCCGGCATGTTGCAACGAAATAAGAAACCCGAGTGAGTTGGCCAGTGAGCTATGAAGTCACGCTTCATGCCGGGTGCACTTTCTCAACAAACACCGGCGCCTGCGCATGTATGCTCAAAAGAACTACTGGCACTGCTATTTAACATACGAAGATGTAACTTCTTATAATACACCCTAAATAATAATGACAAAACTAATTGAATTAAATACGTTACATTGTTAGATTTAAAGTACTGCTTTAAAATTATTTTATGTTTTAAAAGAATTCATTTAAAATATTGTAGGTAAAAAATATACATATATAGTCCATGTATGTATAGATAAATAATAGAACCCTTCGTCACAAAAAAGAGAAAGCACTTTGGAGTTACGCTCAAACGTTTTTGTCAGAAGAAAAATTGGATGACAATTGTGTCTGATGTCGAGAAAAACTTTTTAACAGTCCAAAAATTCGAATAGTAGATTTATCAAACGCTGAAAATAAGAGTATAAAACTTGGCTTTTGAGAACTGAATTTTTTGTTCAAAGTATTATGTAGATGAATTTTACTGTAAAGCTTTAAATATCGTTCACTAGCCGTTTACTAGTATCAAATTTAATCATTATGATTCGTTGTAGTCAATGTATAATTTATTCTTAAATTTGTATAATTACAGTACCATATCTCTAACGTGATCTTTCTATAGTAGATATAATGTGGATAGAGCACGAATCGGTGGAAACGTGATAACGTGTTGCTAATACGTACATACATTGAGAGTGTCTATCAGCTTATATTAAAGGCGTTTTATTACTTCTTACTAACAAACACAAATAGAATGTGTAAATTTTCTCAATCTCCATCTAAACTGATCACTATTGTTTATTATTAATGCTAATGAGCTTACGATTTCGTACAATTAACACCATGACTCATAAAGATTTTAGTTGTAATGTAAACATGCTATCATATCACGATCGGTTTTTGGGTCGGAGGCTAAAGTAAACGTCTCAAAGCATCCCGAAAAAACAATTTTGGCCCCTATGTATTTCATATAAAGTTGAGTTTAAAACAAAGATGTGAGATCTCTGTTACTAATTATTTCAAATTGTTTTAATAGTGACAATTTAAGAAGCATAATTTCTGTTTTTATAATAATATCATAGTATACTTCGTGATCTAAGATAACCTCTATTACATGGAAAATCAAGACAGTGTAACAATGGCGAAAGTCTCACTATAGCCAGATTATCCGGAGAAATTCATGTTCATAATACTTTATCACTTATTCATTTCTATGCAGCATCTAACACTTCACATAATATGTCAAAATAACTTATATCGTCATTACCAGCTATTTAAACAACGGCTTATTGTGAAACTAACTGTTTATCGCAGTGCCAATGGGAAGTTTACGATTATACATAGGAGGTTCTGTGTGTAAATTAACAAAAAAAAAGCCCTTGTTTAATTAACGAAGTTCAAAAAAATACTCTGTATTGATTTCTTTACTATAATTTTTAGAGAACTGTGTGGGATATTTCTTGAGTTAAAAAGTCTGCTGTGTTCTTAAAAGTGTTTCTTAAGGTCTAATAATTAAAAAGGGTTGAATATCACAAGACAATTTTGAAACTCGAGTTGGGTTCCGATCTGAAAATGTTGGGATAAGTTAGCCGACACCGACTTCCGTGCATTCAGTCTGAACAATAAACATATGCGTGAAGTGTGAGCTGGAATTTTTATTTTATTAAAGAATAACAATCATTTTATTACGCATCATAAGAAAGTTATTGCTTCTAATTTGTCCTTTTCCTCTTTATACGTTATGTAGGATCGAATTAACTTTTTTAAATATTATACAGAGTATTACTTCAATACGTTATTCGTAATCACGTTGTTTAATATTTAATTTTTACTCTAGCATGACACTAACATTCATTAAGTTTTTATTTATTGGTAATAAAAGCCATAACGAATGGATAGACCTCTTAGACCTTTGAAGAGCGTTAAGTATTTACAAAGTTATGAGTTGTTATTTTGTATAGCGTTAGATAGTATCTTTTGTTTCAAACTATTACTCTTTTGCTTTGTTGTCCAAACGTTCTGAGTTCTGACACATCACTGTTTAGTGGTTACGTTAGACTAAACTTGGAATATATTATTAACATTGAAATAATTATGTTAACAGATAGAAAACATTCGACACATCAAATAAAATTTTAAGGTAGTCTTTGACTAATATCGAAATCGTCTTTTGAATCGATAATTTTCGTATCAACTACAACTGGCGAGTGTTTCTCTGAAAGCTGATGTTTAAGCAACGGTAGTGCATTGTGATATCTTGTTTACACTTATAGCTAACGTGCGTTGGTAAAATTAACATCCATACAGTGTTATAACAAACGTCTAGCTCTGTATCTACATACATAATTAGTGATATTGCGTTAATACAAGCACAGGGGTTCATTGTTGCATCACATTTGTTAACCGAGGTTCACGGGCTGTGTACGCTTAGTACTAAATGGAATTGTGTAGTCGTGTAGTAAACAGCACGTTTATAGTCTATTGATGACCGAGCTTCTTATCTTTAATAATGTCTCTCAAATTACCTTCTTTGCTAGAAACACAATGAATGTGCTACTCTCAAAACCACATTACTAATAATAATGTTGGCAAAGTTAAAAATGAGATACATTGTACAAACCCCACCCTATTAACGACTGTTTGAAAAACATATCTGTTCCCCTCGTAGGATAGCGAAGGACGCAAAAACTTTTAAATAAATAGAGTATTCTAAACAAGTTTTCTTTTTTACGGAAGCCAGAAGCATCTGGAGAATATCAGTCACACCAAGAAACGTGTTTGTTATAAGAAATGTCCATTACATTTTGAACGGATAATGTTTTGTTTGGTAACAATAAGTGCAACGCGTCTTATCTACCGAAATCGATGTTCAAACGGTAATTACGATATTTCACTGTAATAAATGTATGGTGTCAAAGTATAAGTAATTGCGTAGACAGGGGTCGGCAACCGGGAGTGCTTCGACCCGCTCAAAGCGCATGCTCGTCCCGGCCATCGACCAACCCCGCCTAGCGGGGTGTGCCCGGGTTTTAAGTCTGAGATATCACCGCTAGCACCCCCGCAACATAAATAACCAAGTATACGGCACAGTTTATTAAACATTTTTAACATCGTTTTATATAACCAAACGAATAATGCACCTATTGACATAAACCATAGGAATTTTAAATGGTTTGTTGATTGATTGAACATTGTAAAAATGTCAAAAAATAAAAACTATTTTTAACTAATATTAATGAATAACAATAATGTGGTAATTGAAACAAATATACTGACGTATTAAAGCATTACTTACACTATTTTTTTGGTTAAAATATATTGCTCAACAAATTACTTCACTAGTTTATATAAACGTCACTTGTGCATTCTTAGTAGTAATTAAGATAAAAGCAATGCAGTCAGCACAATTATTTAGGTTATTTTTGTCCCTAGCGATAATGTAAAATGTTTATTATATATAAATGAATGATATGACATCATATTCGTACATAAATAAAATTATCAACTGGCTAAATAGGTCTTGCTGTTAGTTTCTTAATACAATGCAATCGAAAAATTTATACATTTGCAGTAATTTTATGTTTTTGTAAAAATACATACCTATACGAATTGAGAGTAAATTTTTTAAAACACATTTTTTGCTAACTTTGCTTGTGGTTTTTGAAAGTCGTAATTTTTTTAATTAGTGATGTACTATGAAAAGCTTAAAAGTGATGGATTCAATACCGTTTATAGGGTCTATATGAAGTCTGTTTGAGTTCTTTTCATTTAATTCCTCATTTAAGGCCTCATGCGACATGCAAACCGGGTCACAGTCTGCTTTAGATTTACAAAGGAAACTGCATTAAAAACGAAATTTAAATTATGGAAGATCATTACTGGCCTACATTCATAATTTTTGTTTGGTTTGCTTATGCAGTCACGATCTTTCAAAGAACGTAAAACGTGCGATGTCAAGTTTCTATCCTATATAAAAGAAACTTACAATAATTAGACTATGAAACCAGTATTTTAAATGTAATATAAAATTTTAAAAATCTTTTTTTTCATTGAAAAGACAACTCGCTAACTTTCAATTTCTTTAACATCCATAGAATTTTTTTAACTTTAATATATTTTGTCTTAATTATATCCACACCGTTAGTAATTATAAAAATTCCGATTTAGTTTTCATCTACCTTTAAAAACCTGATTTGTGTGATATACATTTGGTTGATAAGCTACTTCTCTCCATATAACAGCGGTATTTCAAACTATCAATTCAGTGACCACTAGAAGTTTGTTACGGTTCGATTAGATTTATACAGTTAGGTTTATAGATAAATAAATGATGCAACAATTTGTACTAAATATATGCATTTATTGGCAAAATCTATGATAAACAAATAAAGGGCTAAGATAAATAATTTAATTTAAAGTAAAGGTAAAATATCTTAAGTAGTCTACAAATTTATTGCAAGACTATTTTTATATATTACGCGGTTAATTTTAAGTTAACATGACACTTTGTTGCAATGTTTCTACTTTTCATGTTAGTCATCATAATGTATTAATTAATTTACTTGTTAATTAATGGAAATAAAAATAATGTTTTGTGCTGTTTGCATATTTTTTCTACGTAAAGCAATACAAGCTCTGAAACAAAAATATGTATGAATTGCCGCTATTGTTACTAGACTCTTGTTACTGCTGTTTGGATATAAAGAAAAGTATATTCATATGTATTTTGATATAAAATTCCTGTAATAGTATCAAGCTGTCTCGGTTATTGTTTTAGTTATTAAACAGCATTCCGCATATAAAGAACATGTTACACGAGCATCAGCATAACATATACAAGTTCTTCTTTTATTTATTCAATGGCACACTAATTAATTTATATATACATATATATAACTCTAAATTGTAGCCTTATAATCACTTATCCCTTTTTTGTTACGGGCTGTTGGTAGATGTAGTTCTAGAATGTATTGGGCTGATATCGCCCGGGTGAGGGGTAGCGGCGGAGATGAGGGGGGGGGGGGGGGTGACGCGGCCGCTGAACTCCGCTCGAAATCAATACAGCTGCTGGCTGCTCCCCGCCCAGAATCTGGAGCTCGCTTTATCCCGTCACCATGGTTACCCGCGACCGGCCGACTATAACTACACACACACAAACACACAACCAACACACCAATATAGATACATATACCTAGCGTGTAAATGATTCAATGCATTTATGTTTGTGATCAGCTTTGATTGTCACACGCACCCATATCGGAGTCACAGATGACTTTTAAAATATTTGTATATCCGATAGTGTGGTCTATTTGTTTTTTTTTTAACCTAATGATATATGATTTGTTAAATGTTTTTAAATTGTTAAGAAAAAATAAGTACTTCACCATTTGGACTTAGCAATTTTGTTTGCTCGCGTTTTTGCAATATACAATCATTTTTTTGACGAAATCTAATAACATGTCTGTAAACTTTAGCCTGTCTTTAAAAATTTATTTCCTTTCTGTGTCGAAACTAACAAAAATATTTAATAATATAATAGTATATGTAGTAAAATTATGGACTAGTATTCGTAACAAATTAATATATTTTACTTGGGCTTACATTTACTTATTATTCATTAACTTCGATGCAATGGCCATAGTGGAAATATTAAAACTAATATCAAAACTAATACAGTGGAAGATGTTAACGTTTGAACAATTCTGTTAGTTAGGACGAGTTTTATTTGGGAGTGCATTCAAATGTAACGGTTCGTCTCGAATAGTCACACGTGGCACCCAACAGGTTGGCACAATAATCATATTAAATTGTAAGAGCGGTTAGTTGGGGGGCTGAGTAGGTCGTGGCCGGGCTGCGACGGGACCGGTAGGGGGAGGGGGAGGGGGGGTTGATAGTCGCGTGGCCGGCGGGGGCGTCGGCCGTGCCCGATGCACTACCGTATATGGTCCGGAATCAAAATTGTACATCCATGAACCTATATGCAAATGTACTCTGAATATAATAAGGACGCCTCGAGCTTTTATGGTTATAATACATACTGTAAATGTCGAGTTGACATTTAATTATTATACAACCCGGTTCGTACTAATCGAACCATGTACGTACCCATACTAATTATTTCAAAACATATCAAAAAGTTATTAGTAATTTGACCCGTCCGGCTATATTGATTGTTGGCGGGGGAGTTGGTTGTGTATTTTCGAGGGGTGTGGGTGAGACGCCTCGGCTGGCCTGGCTGAGGTTGGAGCGCATGCGTCCTCCGACACCCCGGTTGTTGCTAGGCTGTGAAACTTACATCTCTGCATCCCAGATACACCCACTCCACCCCGACATGCTTTCAACATATCTCCCCACCTTTTGATGCATTAAAATTCATACTTGCATTCTAACATACATCAGAATAAAGTTTGTGACGGGTCAAAACAATAGCTTTTGTTTAGTTTTTGGTTAGTAAAATCTATTCCAATGAAAATAAAGTCAATTCGAAAACTAAGTAAGATTTCTTTCTTTTTTACTAATAATGACGCATCACCGTTTTGATACCTGGCGAATTTTTTGTTTAGTTTTGTAATAAATATGCAATATTTTTTATTAAATATTTACATTATATATGTTGAATTTGCATCGCAAAGTGCTGTCGTTTTATAATTATGTGAGAATCAAAGCATCTGTAAATGTACTTTGTACTATTGTCATCGCGAACCTATATTTTGATATAAAGTGAAATTACTTTCATGAATATGTAACAGTCTATCATCCTAATCACATATCAGTGTTATTGCGAATTAACCTTTGTTCAATGTAATAGTTAATTATGTCGTGTTTTGTATTTAATATTATTTGTAAAAAAAAGTATTTTCTCTTGACAAATTTTTATACAATTGTTCTTTTTGCTTGTTCTAGAACGTCGATCACAAGGCAAAATTCCGCTCCAAAAAGGGCCAGCTTCCATTCGTTGAATTGAATGGAGAAGAAATTGCTGATAGCACCTTCATCATCAAGGAGCTCTCGGAGAAATTTACTAAAGATTTGGACGCCGGTAAGTGTATGAGGAAAACTTTATCTTTATTTAGACCTTCAGTCGTTATCATACGGTTCAGAAGCTTACAATTTTAAGCGCTAATGTTTTTGCCTATAAATCAATTTGGAAGTTAGGCTAAAATGCTAATTGCATTAACCCATATAAATTTTAGAAATAGGTTGAACGCTTGATAATAAATATATCTTTGGTATATATTAATACTGTTTTGCTAATAACTAAATCAATATCCGTACATAACTTATATAATATTTGGTACCTATAACGTTATATAGCGGGCGTCTGCCTGTTTAAATCAATACCGGGGGAGATATCCAGGTAGATGTCCGGGACGACCTGAAACCTAGATAAGGGGGCTAGAACCTGCACACTGCGCATGTGCATTGAACGCATTCTATATTAAATCAAAAACTTCACTTCCGCCCCCACAGGTCTGACCCCCGATCAGCGGGTGGTTGCCCACGCCATGGCGTCTATGATCGAGAACCATCTTTCTTGGGTGATTTTCTGGTGGCGTGCCAAATACCCTGACAGCATGATCAAGGGTTACCAGGTTAACCTACAGAACGCTCTAAACACGCGCCTGCCGAACCCTATTCTGAACTTCTGTTACAAGTTCTCCCTTGGACGTAAGGTAAGAACACGTTTATTATTCCTTGTTCAAAAAGTACTAAGGTTCACTTTAATTTTATGTTATTTTTAGGCATTATTTCTCTATAATCGTTTTGGTTTTTTGAAACAATATTTATGAAAAATAATAATTATAATAGTAATTATGATATTCAGTTAGTTACGAAATATTTGTTTTTGTTGTGTTTTATCTAAAATTTCGTATGTTAAGGGCTAAGGCCTAGACTCTAATGATGAATATTCCAATAAGTACAGATCGTCAGGTATCGAATTCCTAGAGTCAACGGTCTCGCAGCTCAATTTAGATCGCCTTATATGTCTGGGGGTAGATTTTAATATACGTACAACCTCCCCCCTTATGTAAGGCCCCCATTTCATCTGCGGCGCATGTTGCACTTCCCCCTTCCCCGATGCGTTGCAGACGCCATATTGTCAGCAGTAGTTAAATAACCGGCAACCTGTTGAACTACACGTAGTTGATCTCGGGCTGTGATAGCGGTACGACCGACATGGTCAGTGTCTAGTGATTTATTATTCTACCTCTCCAACTATTTAGATATAGAGATCATTGAATATTTTTATTTTGTCAATAGGGGATGAAGAAGGCGAAGGCCCATGGGATCGGCGTTCACAGCCAAGACGAGATCATCGAACTCGGCAAGAGCGATCTTCGCGTACTCTCCGATCTGCTGTCCGATAAGCCGTACTTCTTTGGAGACGAGCCCACCATTGTGAGTACTCTTTGTTTCATAACATTGAATTTTCTTTACTATTTAGGACTTGAAGATTATAAATTTTTCAATTGCGAATTTTATGTAATCCTTTTTCAATAGATCCAAGGCAAAACAAGATAATTCGATATGTTCATACACTTCAGGGTATTTCTTTTCGTATTGTTTTTTTAATGAAAGTCATGGTCTCCGTATTTATATACAATGATACTCGGTCGTATATTTACACCTTTGAGACAGTCGGGGTGGGTGTGGGGCGCGGGGCGATAACCGTTCCCTCAACTTTAAGAATCATAGTAAGTCTCATAGATTTGAAATAAAAATGAATTTTAACTATTTAGTTTTATTATTATGTGACGTTTATTACAAAAAGAAATGGCTATTATTTGGTAAAAATATTGGTTGTAAATATTTCTTGTTTTATCTCTTGTTTAGTATACTATATGATTCTTGTTTTTGGGGTCACTACAAAGCTTAATTAAAATCATAGTTCTGCAATGTCTTTGTTATATTTTTTTGATTATGAACGGTATTAAGTACAAAGTTTTTCAATGTAATTCCCAGCTTCAGTCCAAAGCCTTTGCCATATTTTAATCTAGCGTTGTTATTATTAAAAAACATTGGAATTACTTTAGTAAAGTTCTTTGTTTGGGAGATAAATCAATAGAGCTGTACACTATTACCGGCTCGTCTGGGCGAGTGGGGGGAGAGTGTGGGGGCGATAACGGATGGAGGGGGGTGTAAGGTGCGTTAGGTCATGACCGATACGGCCTCGCCTGGATCCCCCCAGTCTGCGAATTTACTCTGAGCTAACAAACCCTCCCCCCAACATCCCATTGGGAGTGGCAGGATTCCCCCTTACATGTGCTTCTCTCCCGGAAGCGATATAAATAGATTTAACTGCTTCGTATAGTGTTATGACTTCACTATTTGAGCTTTTATAATACTGGTATGGTACAAAGTTTTGATTTAATTACAAATTTTTTGGGGTTTCCTGTTAAGTTTTCTCTTAGCAGATCACTCTTTTTACATTGCAATCATTTATACTTGGAGAGTTTTTAACTTTAACGATTGATTATGAGTTGTGATTAAATACCTCTTGAGGACATGGAGTCTGAACCTAAACATTTCATTCCTCAGCTGGATGTAGTTGCTTTCGCCAACTTGGCTCAGTTGCACTTCATCGACAAGGAGGTGCAGCACGCCCTGCGGGACGCTCTAGCCGAGTCCTTCCCCAACCTCGTAGGACTGGTCACGCGCATCAAGGAGCGAGCCTATCCCGATTGGGACGAACTCTGGTCCTCCACCGAAAAGAGCGCCAAGGAAACAGAGAAGCCCGCTGATGACGCCGAGAAGGGCAAGGTAAGGAAACTACAAGTATATCATCGTCAGTATTTGATTTTATAGTTATATATTATATCATTGTTACATTTATTTTTGTCGTCCAGGGCGACGAGCAAGAGAAGGAGCTAGAGAAAGAGCCGGAAGAGAAAGAGAAGGAGAAGGAGGAAAAGGAGAAAGAGAAGGAAAAGGAGAAAGAGAAGGAGAAGGAGAAAGAAAAGTAAATGCTATAAAATATATAAAGTACGGCATTCAAGCCTACCATACTTACTTGCAAGTTGATTATACATTTAGGAGTCAGACTCGTAACAATCTGTATATTGTAAGCGTATAAATCCATTTGTCTTTCCCGTATTATCAGTTCGTGACGGGAGTCCGTCTTTATTATGAATTGCGCTTAATTTGTTTGAATTGGTTATGGTTTAGTTCTCGCTCGATGTGTTGGGGTGATCGAGCATCGGCCTTTTTGATATTATTTGAAAAAATTTTATTTCATATAAGAAATGTTTTGAAGCTTTTTATATAATTGGTTTTATTACATTCGATTGCTTTGCCCATTTTAATTTTTCATGTATTAATTGTATCAGATAAGTAATCGGTTGTTAAGGTACTTACAGGAGTAGGTAATCATATAATCAAATAAATTATATAGCATAGAAATTTAAATTAAGCGTACATTAATATTGGCATTCAAGAATCATTGTATTGTTAAGTATGGAAGCTGGCTTAGTATAGGCATTTTAATGTCTTTATCCTAAAACTACACCTAGTCTCTAGTGGGGAGCGTTTCATGACTTTTATTATTCATATTATTCCACAATATATTTCAATAACTATTATATACTCAATTAATTTAATGTTTACTTATGATCTTCACAGATAAGGCACATGAAAGTTGTGAATTAATTAAGTGTTATATATAATTGGTATCAAAATTCGTCTGCTTAGACAATGAACGCGACGCGCTGGGATCAAGACGCGGGTAACAACCCAGGCGCGATCGATTTTGATTCGTGTACAATATTGGTTTTTACAAAATTTAAAAAAATTTACAATTTACACCCTTTTTGATATGACAAAAAAATGCCTGTAAGACTGTTTTTTCATGATATTGTGTAATCCTAGTATGTAATATCTAGTTGTTATGTTAGGTAAGAAATCAATTGTACATTCGGGTTTTATGATCGTCCAATTAATTAATGATAACCAGTCAGCGATGTCGCAGAGCTGAAAAAGCCGCCATCGCACTTCTAGCGAGCTACCATCTCGTCGAGTTAGCGCATCATCAGCCCACGACCCTTCCCCCTCCCCCCTCCATCACCTCCATCATTCATCACCGTCATTAATTTTCTATCATCATTTCCCAATTCACCATCATTTCATCCCCGTCACATCAGTCACAACTACGCGCGCTAACACTGTTTCGATGTTGTTCATTAATGTATTCGTTTAAGACTGTTATAATTTTATAGTTCAATTGATTTTCTCCTTATAAACCGGCGTGGTAACATCAAACCTGGATTTGTGACGTTTGTCACCGGAGAGGCTTCTATATCTGGAACGTTTGTAAACCAATTGTGAACTTTCATATTAATATTTAGTTGTGAGCAGTCGTCAGGCCTATATAGCAGTTTCGGGGTGTAGAAACGTTCTCGACTATTGTCGGGATATCTGTCTTGTTGTATGAGGGTCTGCAGTTAAGTGGCGGAGCGTTGGGAACTTTGGTTTGGACGACTTGTTACTTTAATTTGTCCCTAGATTCGTAATACAGAGGCCACGATCTCATCCTGGCCTCACCGGCAGTAAGGCGGGAGGTCGGTCGCTAGTTGGACAATTAGCAAGTATATTCACGTAATCTCTTATCTTAAACCTAGGCTAGTAGAATATGTATATTTGATGAAATTCATGGATGTTCATAATGAGTAGATATCATAGCAAGTGTTCCGCAGATCCCGATCTATTTGGGCCCGGGACACTAAATGATATTAGTTTTAGTGTAGCATAGTAGCCGGCGTCGAACACCAGACACCGTACCAAGAAACGGACGCAGAGCTGTCCCCGTCCGAAATAGATTAATCAACTATATATTCGATGTTTACTAGTACAGGTTTTTCATTTCGAGTATAATTTGGTTCGTCATTATTGGGGAAAGGTCGACGTCTGCGTCCCTCCCGACAACTGCTGACCATCACTGCCATTAGCCTCGGATGTAAGAGTTAAGATTAGGGATAGAATAGAAATGATGGTCACAACACGCGATATCCACCTACTTTATAACAATAGATGACATAGTTATAATGAGGCTAACATTACCGTATGCTGAGGCGCCGCGATTTCTCGCGCCCTTTGGCTCGAATGACCGTCGACAGCTACATCGAGCGAGCTCACCCCTACCACGGTACTCCCGCCTCACATCACACAGTCACACACCAACGGAACTGATACAGTGAGCGCGACGGTATTCAGATCGTGTATTGTATAGTAGGCTTTAGTAGGCGCCGTACCACGAACCCGGCACTATGTGCGAAGTGCGTTGTACGTTGTAGGTTGTACGATGGGACAGTAAAGAAGCGAGTCAGACATGGGCGCGTCAGTGCTCTGGTCCGCCGAGTCTAGTGAGGGCAACTACTCGATACCAACCCTGTTCTTTATTGTCTCACATTTAGGCTAATTTACATCTACTCTGATTCACCTTCTCCTTATCGAAACTCTCTTTTATTTTTTTGTTTTACTGTAAGTTAGTGTTATATTACAAATTAATCGTAAATTTAAAAGTATAAGTGTCTATTATATTACTATATATGTATTAGAAACGTAGAGAACAATATAATGATGAATGATTTTGTAATTGTGGTTACTTATATCTTTATAATATCGATATGGAATTTTCACATTTGTGGTTATTCAATTAATGTGTCAATATCTTTAATTATAAGTAATATTCATTAGATAGTAATGGTTCGCCATAATGTACCGTTTATTATAATTATACAATTTAACTGAGCTTTCAGTGGAAACAACTCTATTTAAGATCTTCTGTGTAACATTCTATGATATTAAAGGATATCTAATACAAATAATACTGTAAGTGTTGTGTTGGGGTGTAGTATGAAATAGTGACACCCTTTTACAACATCGGACAGGCTTCATTTCATTTATCAGTTACCTTAACCAATAGCTTTAAGTATTACGAATGATTGTACTTTTAGTATGAACACTTAAAAACAACAATGCTCCAGCGAATTTTTACGCCAATGCGAATTTCTGCTATTTAAATTCAGTAAGAAATACCCAGTAATTGTATATTGTCACACTTAAATATCCAACTCGAATGAACAAGATAACAATAATTTATAAGGAATTTGTATTAAGTCAACCGATGCCTGTAACATTATCTTTATATTAATTTTATATAAAATCTTTGTAAGCGGTGTGGGCCATTACATACAAATTCAATTCGTTCACATAATAAAGCTTCAAATTCTAAAATCATTAGTAATCTGTTGAGCGGAGTATGGTGGGTGTTGGAAATCTCAATTGCACCTCCATAATTTATCGACTGTTTCTATTGAACTGTGGGGTCTAGCGTTGTCAGGGAGTAGTGCGCTAGAGCAATTGACCAAACAAGATTATCTACACCTAGTTTGGCTGGTCTTCTGGTTTGTATAACGATTCTATAAATTTATTATATTCTTATTTCTTGACTAAAGAGTCTATAGAAATGCCTACTTTTAATATAAAAATTACATTGTTATTAGGAACTATCTAAGACGGAGAAGAAATTACTGACTCTCATATCTCAATTGTGTAAACCTTAATCAAAGCATGGAGGGATTACTTATTCTGAAGGACTGTTAAGGGTCTCACTTTTTAAATGGAAAGGTCTTAATAAATGAGTTCAATCAGAATTGTATGTTATCGAAAACTGTTCACTTCCAGAAACTGAAGCGAATGTTTAATTAATAGTTTTATGATATTAAAAAATATTAAATAGATATAACAAAAACCTATAAATGAACTTGAGGCACAAAAACTACTTCGATGTCTGAAACTATGAGACAGCTGCTGCGTAAGTCCCGTGGGACTGGTGTGAGAGGGAGTGGCTTTTAATTCTACTAAAAAATATTTTAAGAAATGTTTGAAACGATCCATTATCATAATATTTATGTTACCAAAATGACATTCATAAACTCTATTCAAACGTTTGGACAAAAAGACAGGATAAAAGGTTTTGGCGGTAAAAAAACAAACGGTCGAACTAAAATATTTAAGACTAATTAGAAATCCCTACTTAAATGCGAAAGTAACTGTCTGTCTGTTACGCTTTCACGCCTTAACTACTGAACTGATTTTAATGAAATTTGGTACAGAGATGTAGGTTACCTTGAAAAAGAACATAGGATAGTTTTTATCCCAGACTTTTGAATGGTTCTCTTGGAAACGCGATATAATCGAAGTCCACGCGGGCGAAACAGCACACGGAAAGCTAGTAGTATATAAACACCTCTGAGTACAGTCAAGTGTAGGTAGAAGTAAGACTTTTATTTTTTCATATGAAATCCTACGAGATCCTCTTTGTCAGGAAATTTTTACTTAAATATTTTCCACCTTAATGGTTAAAAAAAGAAAAAATATTAATCAGCTTGTAAAGTGTAGAAAATAACAAATAGAATAATACAGTTGTGATGTGGAGAAATATTTAATTTATTCATAAACGTAAATAAATATTGCAGATTGCTGGACGAATCATTGTACATATAAATCATACGAAGCCAGTCAGTGCGGGTAATTCTCGTCGCTTCCGTTGTATTCGTCGTGGCTACTCTCACAATAGCTTTTTTTATTTTATAACTTACGGGACCAACTGTAATTCTACATGTGATAGAGAGATGAAACTTTGGAAATGTCCATAGAAAAGTTTTACTTTAGATATTATTTACCGAAAAAGCATGCGAACTCCCAATACACTTTTAAGAGGCTTAAACAATCACGTTTACTTTTTCCTATATCGATAAGGTAAAATATTAAAATTCAATATTCGTATCCTATAAATTTTAACGCCAAATATGCTTATTCCGGTGAATATAAGCGAAGTTTTGATAGGTACTCAGTAAAAGGACTACTTCAAACTAACTTATTTAGTGTAATTTTTATATGTAAAATAAAATTATTTTAGAATAAAAGACGCTATATTGGGTAAGTGCTATGGAAGTAAATTTTAATGTTATAATTAATAATATATTGAGGACATACATGGGACTTCAACATAAAGATTTACCCTTTAAAACACGTGACTTCATCAATAGTTTATATATCTATATATTCAAAGTATTAATTAGGCTTGAATTTATAGGATTTATATTATTTTGCAAACGTATTATAATTATTATCTATATTCATTTAAAAAATGCCATCTATTGGGTGTTGCCTGTAGGTCTATAAAAACTACTTACTAAAATAGTCCACTAGAACTACTATGCTATTTGAAGCACAACAATGTTACCAGAGGTCGCTTACAAACTTTATCTTTAAGATATGGTATAACCTTTTTTATGACATTCATTCAATCATCCATATTTTAATAATTTTGCCCTCGATGTTCACAATAATTTACCAACACCTTTAAAATACGATATGCTTATTAATTATGTTATCAATATCGGGAATCCGTCTTGCGTTAAACGACCTTATTTGCCACTTGCAAGCAAAAAACCTTTTACCTCTTTTGTATAGATGGCGCCACTCGTTTAACATTTGGACTTAATAGCATTAACACCTATACAACATATAAATGAAATTGGATTGTCCTTGTGTAATATTGAAATAACCGTTTTTAACTAAAAACATATGAATATATGTACGGTATATACACCATAATAACATTTATTGTAATTTTTGTCTGTCTGTCTGTTTGTAGACTGAAATAGCTGGAGCGAGTAAGACGATACTTTTATTGGCAGGTAGCTATTGGTAGCTATTGTAGAAAGGTTCTCCTTGGGATAACTTAGGCTACTTTTGATACTGATCCCGAAATTAAGTGATGTGACCGGGTGTGATGCGTCAATTGAAAGATTTTTTTTACGCAGATGGGATCGCGGGTAACAGCTAGTAACAAGTAAAACTGATTTTATGGGACTTGTTACTATTAACATTATAAGTAAAACAACAACTAATTTCGTATTAATATCCAGATCAACCTAGAGTGATATTTTTGTTATCCCTAAAATCTAGGTGCTTTATAGAATTATTAAGTAAAATGTTATTAATTAATAATTAGTGATCAGAATTAACCCGGTAATAAACACTAGATGATTGAGATAAATAGGTATTGATAGTTCAAAGCATTTACTTTAATTAATTGGGTTGAAATAATCAGATAGAGACAGAGGCCTTCGAATCGTCTGAATTATAATCAATCAATTGCTCCTGGCAGTGATTAATAATAATGTAATAATGACCAAAATGTGACCACTTACCTACTCTGTTAGAGCAGAAACAGAAGTGTTTTGCATAGCGATAAGCACATATGCCCCCAATCCTTATGGAAACAACGTTGCATTTTGTCTCGAGTTATGCTAAGAATTAATACATTGTTCCTAGATAAAGATCGATATCCGAATATTTACCATCCAGACTAGGGTTCGAATTATCTTTTGCGTGGAAACTTCATCTTTTTTAAGAATAGATTTGGACTTATCCACTAGAAAAAAAATTAGGTATACTAATGCATCTCATGCGATAACTTCTCATTACGTCTGCTAAACAATTGGTCTCGAAAAGGAATATTTTTGAATCCTATGTAAAGGCAATTAGTAAACGAGTTATTTCTAACAGCTCATAGTTTTGGGGATTGTAGTGATAATTAAGCCTAAAGAGACATCGATTATGTTCCGATCTCGGAAGTTGGAATAAGGTCTGTCTGATATCTAATTTTAGTACATAGTCTTACTGCTTTAAAAAGATTGCACTCCAAAATTATAGAACAAGTGAGACAGTTTTGTTTTCATCAATATAACTAGTGGTTTCTGGCTGAAGATAGTACGAAACTCCCGGGGGCTTATTTGTAAATAGAATTGCGATGCTTCTTCTTATATAATGAAGTCTCTCTTATTATAGTTAGATTATTTTAAAAATATTCATTCGATATTTTTAATCAATAATTTAGTTTTAGTGATTCTTTTGATTCACTCTCCCACTTGACAAAAATTTGGAACTTATATTTCTTCTCTTTGATTCAATAAGGATTTGTTAATGGAACTAACGATCATCGTAAGATTTCAGAACGGGGATCATCTTTTAATTTAATGTTTTAAATCGTGTTATCATATTATTTTATTATCTATCTTTAAATTTGTACTTTCATTCCGCTTCTTTAAAATAATTCCTAAGCCGGCAACTTTTGAGATAAAAATTCAAAATGAGCATAATTTGTTGTATTTCATTATTTCTCGTTTTAGTTTTCTCCGAACTTGAACAATAACTTTGCCAAGATACACTGTCACCGTCATTAGGACTTGTTGATGAGAACAAAAAAGGAGCCGTTTTTGAGATGTTTATTTTGCTTCAACACTAGTTTTCCATTTTTTATAAACAGGGTACTTATTAATATTTATATCTCTATATATACCTAAAAGAAAGTTTTGTTAGATACTCCACTTATAACTCAAGAACGGCTGAAGCGATTTAGCTGAAAGTTGGCAGGGAGGTAGTTTAGAGCCAGGAGAATTACATAGGATACTTTTTATCCCG
>DVQO01000034.1:0-46139 GCA_018231785.1 Danaus gilippus
GCTAAATCGGTTCAGCCGTTCTTGAGTTATAAGTGGTGTAACTAACACGACTTTCGTTTATATATATAGATATGTGTCACAAAGTTCTTCGTCTAGTTAAGAACTAAATCTAAATTACTGAACATATAAAATTGGACTATATCAAATACTATGAAATTTACTTGTTACATATAATTACATATTAGTTACAAGTGCGAATAATACCTAATAATAAAATGATTATATATACATCAAATCGGTATAGAAGACGTATTATGATTGTTTAGAAGACAAAAATTCGCATACAAAGAGTATGTTACGGCAATGTACGAGGGATGTTTAACAATTGTACGGGGAGAGAGCGCACTGACAAAGCACACTCAGCTGACTAAGTGTGAGTCCACTGAGATCTAGATTTAAAAAACTGTCTACCAGAGCTTCAAAATCTCGCACGACAACGCTTTTATCTTACTAGGTTACACTTGTTTATTAAGGTTAAACGATTCAATATCAGGACAATTAAGCATTATCGCAGTCTTCCTTTTTATGGACGAGTGATTTATGGGAAGCACATATACTTCTTGGTATATCATCTATTTTCAATTCGTTTATGGAATGCAATATAAAATTATTATTGAGAAGAATTTTTTTAAAACAATTGTACGAGTATTGGATGTGATACCGTTTGATTGGAATAAAACAAGTGTTTAATATTTTTCAAATAGCTGGTAGTATTGTTGTGAATATTGTTTTCGCATGGTTTCTGGAATTTCTTCGAACAACGAATGTGACTACTGGAATTTGCTTTGAAGCTGGGTGAAAGCTTTACGACATTTTACAGTTGTTTTTTTTTTAATTTTATTCATAGATAGGTAGTTTAAGCTTTGAATCGTTTTAAATTCGACAAAGCTGAGAATATAATCGATTTTATTTTTCGTTGTTTCAGAATTATAATATATATATTTTTTTAATTAAACAACTACAATTATACAACTGTTCCATTCATTAATTGAACCCGTTGCAGTTATAAAATAAAAAAATGCAATAGTAATAGTATTATATTATATATTTGTAATATACCATCTTCTATTATTTATTTTTTATAAATAGTGTCTGTATATTTTTTTATTGAAACATCTTTGCTTCCGGGAAAAAAGGGCGTATCAAAATTTTATGACTGATAAAGTGTTGGACAAACAGAACCAAAAAAAAAGATAAAATTTAATATTTTAGAACCAACACATGCTATATATATTTAATTTTATTACGAATAAAGAATTTGTAATAAATAAAAGACGTATCTGATGAATCAGCTTCAAGAAATATGTTTTATTATTATTTAAGCTTTTCTATTTTTTTTATTCACAAACGGCTAATTATTAACTTTAACATACAGGAAATGTTTAAAGCATCAAAACAATACAGGCGTGTTCAATCATTTTTAAAGTAATCAATCATTTAGACCTCAAAACTGCTATGATTCAACCAGCTAGTTACTTTTTTATTTTATCAAAGCAACATAGAGTTAAACATATTTTGGCACTTCAAAAGCGTTATCTACTAAATTAAATACACATTTCACGCTATGCAATTTAATAACACGGAATTTATCAAACAGGTCGAGAAAAGAATTATTAACGCATAACTCACTAATAAAATTGACCTCATTGTGTACAGTCGTTGTAAAAAAGGTTCTAAGAAAAATTATATCTCACATCACCTCTTAATACTACACCACATTTCTATCTTGTGAATATAACATGCTTAAAATGTATAAAGGTTATCAATTATGACAAAAAAAAAATCTCGATGTTTAAAAAACCTTGTAGATAACATTTCGAATGAATTGACACAGCATTCGTCTTATTTAAAACCGATCCGAAATAGCGTTCTTTACAAAATCATTTTAGGTTCGTCGGATGGATTTCTAATTTCAGGTTCACCGTCTGACTTTACACACTCCCTTTGAGAGATATTTGTAATTAGTATAAAGTAATACGCCCGTAAAATATTTTATTTAGAATTTATGTTTAGATTCTCGTATCACTACGTCTTCTTATAATCATGTAAAGGAAAACTATGTGTCATTATAACAATGATATGCGTCAACTCGATACTCTATACCCATAGCTATTTTAGATACCATTATATTAGTCGTCAAATATAGTGTCATGTTGCTAGATAACGAAACGACTTATTAGAATAAACATTAGCTCATCAAATTCTCGAGAAATATACATACGCAAATAAAATACTCTTTATTAAATTTTAAAATAATTATTGAAATATATATATTTTTGTATCTATTATATGCATTAGGCATGTTCAAAATTATAATTAACTTTCTGGTGAAAGAGAATTCATGATTATATTTTGTTAATATGAAAGTTTACAGTAAGCATTACGAAGTTAAAAGAAAGTTGTCGCGACTGGTCAAGAGGCATTTTGATCCTTTTTTTAGTCCCGTAACACAGTTTTCATGCAACGTTATACATCGAAAATAGACTGTATGATTCAAACGGAAGTTTACAAAGCAGGAACTCCATTATATGGGATCCAAAACAAATAACGTTTAGGTAACGCCAAGGTTTTTTTTATAACTTGAAGTTTTGATACGCAAATAGTTCATATTAGAAGTTTTATACTAATTTATGTAGATAAGAAGTAAACGTAAAACAAAAAGGTGTATATATCTGACAAATTTGTTAAAATTTAATTGATTTCCTTAAGAATATAGTCAAAAGTTTAAAAAAATTAGGAATTTATAAACATACTGACAATGGGATAATGGAAATATGTTCAAATAATGTGAAGATGTGGATATTATTACGAAGATAAAAGTTTTTAATGTACACGATTAAGTTCTAGATAACGTTTCGTATGAAGTTTTATATTGTACGTATGAGACGATACACTGATAACTTTATGCTTAATTACTTCTGATTCGTCGTTTCTCTTCAAAAAGATAGCATTTATTAAATATCATATATTTGCAGCTAAAGCTTATTAGCGGATAAAATTAATTGTGCTCTCCGAACTCCTCTTCTATCCAGTACAAATTCCAACCAATTCTCAAACACCCCAGAACTAATAGAAAGAAAGACATAAATATATATTAAAAAATCATATGCTTTTAAATTCTTTATATAAATATACAGAAATTAATGAAAAAAGGAATTACGTCACAAAATAATTAATAATCTGCACAAATGTATGTGAATATCTTGTTTACATTTTATTTAGCTTCGTCTAAGATCTTGCATAATAACCTGACAACTACACGACATAACATGGATCTTGAATAAAATAACGTATCAGCTAGCACTGTTTGAAGTACGCCAATGTGTTTTATAATAGGATTTATAAAATAAGAAATGTATGTAAAATGTTACAGTATCTTTTTAATTCAAACAAATAATTTATAACATGCGGCTTCTGAAACAATCATTTAATATGCTACTAACGTTAATTGTCTTAATTATAAGCACTGAAGTTTACGCGTTGGATGCAAATTAATGCCTACATTGTGGTCTAGTTCGTTTGAAGATTTATTGGTCGTTTTATATGGTATACTTTTCGGGACATGACTTAATCGTTGCATACATAAAATGATGTCAGCGTTTATATGTTCCTATAAATGAGTGTTAGTTAACCATATTTTATGAACAAACTAACTAAATTTATCTTATGAGTCAGCGTTTGACAGAGTAAGGATTTGGATTGAATCTATAATGTACTATTAATATGTCAATAATACAGAAGATATAGTGATATAGTGATTTTTTGCTTTAAAATAACGCAGAATTAATTTTATTCAAAAAGGATTTATAACTGATGAAATCAGACATACATTTCTCGCGTTTCAATAGTGGAGGCAGTTCGTTTAGATGCCTTTCTTTAGCTGCTGTCAAGTGTCAATAAATTGTTGAGATTTACTACTTGTTTTGCACGTTCCTCGATTTCGAGAGTCACATGTCTTCTTTTGCCATAATTTAAATATTTTGTTATGCCTTTACCAGTTTGGATGTATGTCACAAGAATAGTTTCATGTAACATAAACTATATTCAATATTTACTTACTGAATCGAATATATTTGTGATGATCGAAAGCAATTTAAATTATATAAATATTTTTTTCTTTTATTATATAACCTTAAATATATGAAATAGTTTTTGTTTTCATAGGAAAATTATTTAAAATATAATACAAAATCTTTTAAAACTTATGAAATTTTCACATAACCTGCGTATCTGACGGCGGAGTGAAGACAAGTTGTTTAAAATAATGGCGCGGTGACAGCCCTTGGAACAGCAAGAGTAACTAACCTAATTTTGAGTCCATTACACTTGATGTATACGAAGTTTGGCCAGACAGACGCTTCGTTCCCGTCTTTGAATCTTACATAAAAACAAGTTTACCCCGCATTAATATCGATGGGTGGTGAGCTAGTTTATTAGGTACGTGTACTACAGGAGCAAACTAGGAACAATAGGTAACAAGGTTAACTTTATATAACAATATTCTAGTTCAAAATTTTATAAATTTTTAACAAATGTTTACTAATTAAGTAGCAACTAAAAATGAATTGTTTTTTTATATTTATGGAACAAATAGAATCTTTTTTTTTTATAAAAATAAGTATGAAACGTCAAATAGGTAGATTGAAGCGTTTCTCTATTTCAAATAAATCTGTTTCAGCTCTCAGCGAGCTTAGTGATAGCAATACCTTTACAAAATTAACAATTTCAATTTCTATATACTGCATTATAATCTCTTAACTGTACATATAACAATGGTATTTAATAATTTAAGAAATTAGATATCAATGTAAAAAAGTAATCATACTTACATACTAAGAACATCAAAAAACATGATTATCTTCAGTTATCTGATTGAACTGATTCTTGGTGCTGAATAATTAATTGGAAAAGTCCATTAAGAATATGGAACGAAAACGTTGTTTGAACTATTTGAGTAATAATTTCACAAAAATACGCAATAATAGAAATTTGGATGTGTACGTAATCATATCAAAATTAATAAATAATATATAACATTTTTGATTTCCAGTAATGGATTCTAATATGAGAATCTCAAACGGAAAAATATTTTTTTTTACATTAAGCTACTATTTACTATTTATTTCATTATTAATTAATTTTACATTAATAGGTGGGATTTTCAAGTGTTTATGTTTTCGTACTCGCTAGATGTTTTGTTGAGAAAAGGGAATGTGTTGGTATTGTATTAAAATACAAAGTAAATTATTTAAAATGTTAGCGATAATATTTATAAACATCTATTTCAGGCGGTCTGGAGTTTAGTAAATATTTTAAACAAAATGTACACGTACGCTGCAAGTGGTATTATTTTTATGACTAACTAAATGAGATGTTATTAAAATTTTAATGGTCGTATAAATGAATTAGGAAAAGCCTTCTTAAAAGATTGTCTACTCGCTGTTTACCCTATCGTTCACTAATTGAGAAAATAATTAGAGGCACACCTTCGTTGAAGTAGGTATTAATGATGTAACAATATCCCCATTCGACCCTTTGCTCATAAGGCAAGAAAAATATATAGCGTCGGACTTTTTATCTTATACTCTTAAATCTAAAATTCATATTAGCTCAACATTTTCCGGTGTATGTTTGATCCGCGACAAAGAACTTTAATTTGCGGTATTCGTTATTTGTTAAAATTTTAATTCAACGTATTTCGATACTTTGTTTTTATATTAAAGATAAAGAAATTAAGTTTAGTGAATTTCCTATATAGTACTGCAGACTTTAAGAGTCACCTAAACAGGATGATTTCATAAAACATACTTATTTTATACGAAGATATTTTTAAGGTAAAATAATATTATTTTATGAGACACTTAGTGTCTTTTTAAAATCGTGATATTGTAATTTTAATATAGAACATGGAATGGGTTTTGAGATATCAATGTTTTTTTAAGCTCATATTTTTCTGTATTCAGGTAACGAAAAGAGCTTTATTGTAATTAAATAATTGTCACAGATATTCACGTAATCAGAAATTGTATAATATTAACACGCGTTTCAGTTTCAACGTGCTCGTAGTTTCACAGGTACTGATTAAATGTATCAATTTATGAATGTATTGAAAATATAATAAAATAAATTTTAAATATTTCGTTTTTTGTGAAAGTAGATTATTATATATTTTTTTTAGTAATGATATTTTGTAAGTCCCAATTTCTCAGTCGGTATATGTAACAAACTATTTCGTTTCAGAGACGTCTCCATTTTAAGTTATTTGCAATATCCCGTTTGATTCAAGAAATAGTCCTCTCACTGAATTCTTCAACATCCTTCCTGAACAATTCCAAGCTTTTGCCTCTATTTCGAGCTAGTAGACATGTTGTGAGTTGGAGCCAAGGCAGAATCTTTGTTTATGTTAAGAAAACCAGAACGCTTTAAGTCTCGTAATTTTTTAAACGAGAACATTAATGTTTTATGAAATATGGTTTTAATATAATCGAAGTTTTTATTTTGTATGCGTATCTAAATTATTACATATTTGAAATTCGTAGACAGTTAATGAGAGGAGTGTGAAAAAATTACATTCTGTAGTCCAACAATTCGCGGAACTAACGGTAAAATAAAATTTTTAATCCGTACATCAATGCTTTGCAACCAAAGTTTCGTGTGTGTGCATCGCAAACTGATGCACCTGAATATTTTTGCCGGAGTTTTAATTATCGTATATTAAATTACACACATATTATTAAATACAGTACACACTCGTGCAGTTATTAATATATTGGGTCAGAACCAATTATTATTCATAATAAAAAGGTGAAATATTTATAAAACGCTCGTCAGCATTTAATTAAGGATATGACACGACATTTGAAATCAATACCCATATACTACTGAATACTTAAACAAAATATCTGAAAAGAAAACATACTTTGTTTATACTTCATAGTTATAATAATACAATTTTATTAATATTGTAATTCTAAGAGCTAATGATAATTCAAACAAAATGTATGCTCGTTTTGTCAGCAAAAAATAAATAAGACATAAATCAAAGATTACAAAAACCTTGTAAGTGAATGCGTCTGGTACGGGCTTATAGCGAGAAAAATATTTCACAAGTTTTTCCAGTCCATAAGCTGTCATGGTTAGAGGAAATTAAACTCTAGTGATCATTCATACAGTTAATATTTTATTGTAAAATAAATATTTAATAATTTTTCTTCTATACCTTTTATTTACCGAAGATAGTTTTAATTAATGTAAAGGTTATTTCGTTTTAACAGTTTTTAAACTTTGTGTTTTATAATAAGGTATAGATATCTGTTATAGATCACAGTAAGCGTGTCACTTGAAAATTGTCTTTTGTTTTCTTCATATTTATATAGTTTATTTCTTTATAAATTCCATATAATACATATCTCAAACTGTCATAAAAACGTAACTTAGACTGTTTATATCTAACTCATTCTAACAATTTCTTTAAAAATCTTTATACATATTTTTATTATATTTAATTTTTATTTCAAAACTTTTTTGAGCCTAAATATTTATTACTGTAACTTAAAATTAAGTTTTGTAATGACAAAGTCGTAATATTATATGGCTGAGGATGTATCGGTCATTATTTAGTAATAAAATAAGCACGTAAACATTACAATGACTTATTAATATGTTAAGTTCACTAGTTACGTAAAGCGGGGTCATGTTTCTAAAACAGCACCTTACGTCTTATTAAAAACAATATTGTATTCAAAATTAGTATTTTATTTTAGTAAAAATAAGATTTTTATTCGACATCCGACGGTCTTGTTATTTTAGGAAAAATTACGTAAACATTTATTATATTCATAGAAGTATCCTGCTTGGTTTATTATCACAGTACACCACAAAACAGGCTATAAAAGTTATTATAGAATTTTTTTATTTATATCAAGCCAAGGTTAAATCATAATATTTATTTACAAAACAGTTATTTTCCTGGAAACGAATTAGAAGACATTATTAAACACAAAACTATGAGAGTATTTTAACAAAAACTAAAGAAAATTTTTCCTTGACGTTTTTTAAATGTAGTTTTTTATTCTCTTAATAAGCATAGAGCCAAGATGAGAAATTGATAGCAGATATATATTTTTTTTCATAAGCAATACATATATAAAACGTTATTTTAAATGAATTGAATAGTCTAACAGGTTGAAAACAAAATTAGTTCTAAATCGAAGAGAGAAGTTATATATGAGAACTTAAAATTATTATATTAATACTTAAGATAATTGTTATCGGAACTGGCTGATAGAATAATAATAAAAAGGAATATACATGCCTTTCATTTAAAAAGGAATGCATGTCTACGAAAAATATATTTAGATTTAAAACGTCTGCATTTTTTCACCGTATAGAATCCTGATATACTCAGTGAATTCCATGAAAATTTATAAGTTCACAAAGCAAATTCCGACCCGTCGTGTTATTTCTTTGTTAGGATTCGTTATCTCTTTCTATATCAGAACTTATATTTCTTGCAGTCATATCAATGGCACATAGATTAATCTTCTCAAACTATCATTGACAAAAAGTTAGAGAATTTCTTAACTAAGCTATCGCGGTCTAAACGCTAATAAAATAATTTTTCTATAAATGATTTCAACTCTGCAATATATATCTTGAAATCTACTTCTATCAAAAATCAAATGTAATTTATAGAAATATGATGTTCAATTTATGAACCTGTGTTCTGGTACTAAAACAAAAGGTTCTCTGGAACTTTTATGATAGTTTTAGAAAATACCAACAAGCAATGTAATTAATTACATACTCTTCACATTCCCTGTAGGCAATAATAAAATTACATCAGAAGGAATTTAATGTCAATACTTCTTTGTATTAGGTATATGTTTTCATTTTAATCTTTACGAAGAACTTTGTTAATTACGTATGTAGTGTATGTAGGCAGTTAGGTTCGCATCCATTAATACAATAGAATTGTAATATTTATAAGAAGGAAATTTTATTTGTAATATTTATAAAAAGGACATTGTAAATATTCGACTCGGTTTACAATTAGCCTAAAAGCTTTTATGATGTTCATTTATATTTGTAAAATTAGACGTATATTAAAAAATAGTGAACAAATAAATTTTTTACTTGTGTTATAAATACATGAAAATAGTGTTACGGAAGTGTTGTTAAATAGAAGTCTTTGAGTTGCACGTCGCGTACTCCACACCAGTTTATGGATCATGTCGGACTAAGTAAAATTGCAAAGAAATCCTCCATCTTGGTCGTCCCCCTCTAATTGCGGCTTGAGGGTCGATTTATTTGTGAAGCGATTTGTTGTATGGCTCTAATGAGGTATTTTATTTGCCCTTTTGGGACTGTTCTATCATACAGCATTATGAATAATTGTTGAATATCTATAGAGATTAAATTTAACATATTCTTTATAATTATTTATTTAAGAAGCATACGTTATTAGGCTACAACAGTAGTATATATTGTTATATTTAAAAGGTGCCTGCCTTAAAACTGATTTACACTTCGCATCTCGTCTCCTCTGATTACTACCAACAAAAGAAATAGTTTTTAAAGACTGTGTTAACTACAAGTATGAAGTTTTTACATTTGCAATAAAATAAAATAAAAATAAACAGAAATGATATAAAGCATATAATTATATTTTTGTGTTTTCCCATGTCCTGTAATGTAAAAATCTTTTGAGATACATAAAACCATTCTTATAAATTCTCGCAAATGCGGTAAAAAATCTAGTCATTGTTCATTTATAAGTAAGGAGATAAAATATAAATCTCTTTTGCTATATATTGCTTTATAGATATTCGATTTGCTTGTAAATTGGTTAATGATAGAGAATTTTTAAAATGGAAACTATTTGAATTGATATCATTTGAAAGTTGTGTTTAAAAGAATTTAATATAAATCCTAAGTTCTGAATCATAGGCATGGAATCTTCTGTATAACGAATAAACATTCTTGTTTTTAGCCAATACAGTTTGAAAATTAAGAAAGATGAACCAATAATTTTTCTCAATTAAGAATGAGTTAATTCAGTTTATATTTCCAACAATTTTTAAAATTTTTTACAGGATTATAAAATTATAACACGAAGAGTAACATTATATTTCTAAGCAGAAATTTTGCTAATTTTTTGTAATGTATTTTTAATCAAAACGTCTCTGAACTAATGAACCTCTATGATTTCTATCCTAAGCTCACATACGGTATAAGAATAGTTTTGATTAAAAATTAAATTTAACGAAAAAACAAAATCGATGTTATTTTCATATGAACAATTCGTTTTTTGTTTGATGTAAAATATAATTTATAAGTTTATGGATAAGTTAGCAATAGTTTATATTTTATCAAAAAATAGGGAGAGGAGAGATCGAATAGGTGAAGCCTGAACTGCTTCTTATATAAAACGATAATACAGATTATAATTGACCTTTTTTTGGTTTTTGTCCAAAATATATTTGGATTGGGATTAGATAAGCAGGTCAAATGGTTTGTTAGGAGCGAGGGGTTGTCAAATCGAAACCGTCTTTTGGGCGGGGCGGAACGTGCGCAAACCAATCCCAAACAACAAAAGTATCTACCTATTTTAAGAGACAACCCTAAAGATTAAATATATATGTATATTTGTGTATATATTACATAATACATTTATATAAAATATTACATAAAACATGCTGTCATAGACAAAGACGCTGCAAGCGTTCTAGAGTTCAATATATGTACCATTTATATTTATAGACGAAAAGTAGTGATAAATAAATAAAACCAGGGAAGTAAGAATCATGAAATAAAAGTGATATTAAGAAGAATTCTTCTCTAAGTAAGAATCATGAAATAAACTCCACATTAATAAGAAAACTTCTCTGTTTCCAGGTGTCATCAAGTAAAATTTTTTGGGACGAGGAAGACGATGTTTCGAACGAGTTCCTAGAAGTGGGCAGCTTCTTGGGAAGGTTTAAACGACAGTTAACCGGTGAGATTAAAATTGATACTATGTTGTCATCAATTCAATGTGTGTGCATGAATATCTTATTTAATATAAAGTTTTATGGCACCTACTGTTATAAATATAATTTGATATTTGACTTCGATCATAGTAACTGAAAGATTAATTATTAAACAAAACCCTTGATTTACAAAAATGGTTTTCAACGAAATCTGCAACGAAGTTGAATTGGTTATTTAATTTTACAGCGACACCACCACCTGAGAACAACGAGAGTGTCACGGCCGATGACGAAGAATCGATGTGAGTGTATTCAAGATTTAAAATAAAACTTAATACCCACAAAAAAATGTATAAATTATGTAGTATTTTTTTAAACAAAATATGAAAGAGTTTTTCTAGTTGGTAAAAACATTATTTCTGAGGGTATAATTGATCGAACAAAAAAACGTTTTATTTCCTGTCATCAAGTTATTAGCGTCGTTTTAATATGTCATATTTAAAAAAATTGTCGATTTAATACAAAAACTACAATTATCTACAAAAATTATTGGTTATTTAGACCCTTTAAATAAAAAAACGTTTGGGAGATTCTAACTAATTAGAACCATTAAGGTTAAAAAGTTCTTTAACTGTTAATTTTCTAAACAAAACATATTTTTATTTTTCAGTGACAATGACAATGACTTCGACGAAGGTTCCGGACTCTCGGGTGGCCGGTTGGAGACAGAATTCAAAGAAAGTAAGGATCTTCTTTCACACAATGTGAATTCTTAAACTGAAAAAGGCGTAAAGACTGTCAAAGAAGTCGCTACAAATTACATATTGTATAAAGATTTCTCGTAATATGAGCAAGCAATATTGTATTATCAAAATATAATATTCTATTTTTTATATCAATATAGTTACAATTTGATCACTTTTAAATACATAACTTCTTAAAAATTATTACCTTTTACTACTATTTTTGTTTCATCTTCAAATGACAAATGACTAATTAATCTTAATCTTGTTAAATTCTAACCGATTTTTTTATAGTAACTCAATAACTAAAACAATAATTCTGAAAAATAATATTTTTTAATCGGATATAGATAAGCTTCTGAATATGTAAAATACTTTGGGTAACGTTGATGTAATTTACATCAAATATTTGAGGATCGCTTAGGTTATTGAAACGGCATTAGAAGCATTATAATACTCGCTTTGATATTTTTTTACTATTTATTATAATAATTTTATTTTTATTATTAATAAAGAGCCTAAGGTTAGAGTTAGAAGGTTGGCTGTCTAATTTGGTTTTGTGCTTAGTGACGTATTAATAGAAAGGCTGTTTTTTCTTTATCCAAATAATATTTTCAAAACAACATATTTGGCAAATTTATATGAATTTTATTAGTGCTAATTCATTACAGATACATTTTTTATTAGTTAGCTATGATATGGTAACCAGTTAGCTTAACTATTAAAATCACTGACCATAACTATGATTTAACTCTATCAAAGTGATCATAATATGAACGAAACGGTCTACTTGTATCATCATTGACTCTCACATTTAACATATACACGGCAACAATTCAGTGTTCTTATTCCATACTTTTATTAAAAATACATGATGATCTTATGCTGTAAATTATAAAAATTGCAACTAGTTTATGTTGTAATGTAATATTATAGCCAAACCTGACGTTTTAAATATTACATTCGATAAAAGTTTATACAATTGCAATGTACTCGTTTTATACCGAAACATTACATTTTTTCTTACATAATCAATTACTTATTTTATTAAAGCGACTCTTTCGCCAGTCAAACTCAAATATTTTTCTTTAATTTTGTTTTATTGTTTATAGTAGTGAAATAGAATCAGTACAAGAAGTGTAACTCATACCTACTTACAATTCTAACAATAGAACAGCAAGCAATAGACCTATTTTACATTGTGTGTTAAATTCATCTTTAAACAATTCGTATCCGTCATATTGTTGGTTTTCGATTTTTTCTTATTGTTAGGAACAAATAAAAGTGAATCTAAATGACTAAATAATAAATGACTAAATAAATAATTTTTTTCATCGATATTAGCTAATTAACATTGTTAAATAACGTATATTTTGTTTCAGAAACCCTCCACGTGTCCTTCGTGGTTAATCAGCCATATCAGACGGAATACTCCAACCGAGACTCAGTGGAATTCCAGAATTTCTCACAGTCTCTCGCTGAAGCGGTTAACGCTGTCTTTCAAAACCTCCCTGGAACCCACAGAGCTAGTCTTGTGAGAATCCAGTAAGTATATTCTATATTAACCTTATTCGCCAGCCGAGTCTGTCTCAGTACTGGCCCACTCTTTCGGTGACGCTGTAAAAGCAGCAGCGCTAATAGCAATACACCTTACATAAATATAAGTATATGTATATCTGCTAGTAACATTATTTATGTACTTCTTAAGTGACGATCTATTTTTTATATGATAATATCATGATTTTTTTTCTTGATGAGGTAATTAATTTTAACTTACGTTTTTTGTTCTCTCTTCGTACATGTTTTAGAGGTCATTTGAGAAAAAAAATTGCGTGATCAAAATCCAATTATTATCATTATTACAAGAACAGTAATACTCGTCTCGTAGACTTACTTGACATTAGAATTAACTTTACTGTTATTATAATTACAGATCCCGGCCAACAGACGAGTTCACATGCAAGGTCACTTTAGAAATAGTTACTATGGGTTATGAAACTGATAGAATTACCGAAATACTTCGGGACTACATCAGAAAGAAGAGGACCCTTGGAAATGTTGCTGTGGACGATGTGGGTTTCAGTTCAACCGTCATTGACCCAGGTATGTCTTCATCTACTCATTCTTTACCTATACAGGCATTTTGTCTTCTTTAGCAATAAAGAATACTTGTGGATTATGTAGTTTTATTTAGGTTTGTAAGCATTATTTTGTAATGAAAAAAATAGAACTGTTGGTACTCGTATGTATAAACGTATGCAAATTAGGCTATATTAAATTTATTTCTAATTCTATAAAATAGGAAGTAATACTCCATTGGACACCTGCACCATTGATGAGATCAGATGCTACGATGGTCGATGTGTGCCAGAGTCGGCAAGATGCGATGGAAAAAATGACTGTTCCGATGGTTATGATGAATTAAACTGTGCTGGTACATTTTATTTTATTTTTTATATATTTTTTATTTCTTTTATTTTTTTATTTTTTCTTAACCAAAATATTAAAAATTAGAATTGGATAATGAAGATGATCAAGAAGAAGATCAGGATCCAGATTTGGATCAAGATCAGGATCAGGACCAGGATGCGGATCAGGATCCGGATCAGGATCCCGATCAAGACCAAGACTTAGATCAAGATGTAGATCAGGAACAATCTCAAAATCAGGATCAAAGCCAAAATCAGGACCAAAACCACAACCAAGATAACGATCAAAGTCAGGGTCAAAACCCAGACCAATCTCAAAATGGAGACAGTGACCCATACCAAACTTCTGAACAATATATCCCTGTAGATAGCGGCAGGGAATCAGATTATAATAATAATGGTAATAATGACAATTCCATCGATAACAATGTCAACGGTGTCGATTCCGACGTAGCTACATCGGGTATGAAACTACTACACTTCATTATATATAGACAACTTTAAAGGTTTTATTATTTTTATTTAATTTATTTTTATTTACTTTTTTTTTTATTAAGATCCATTGGATTTCGGACCATCAGAGGATAATCATGAAAACGCCGGAGACCCTGACGTCAATTCCTGGACCGAAAGACCAGGTTGAGAGATATAAAATTTTACTTAATACTTTATAAATGAAAAGCGATTATGCAACGCTTTATGCGGAATTATTGCATGAATGGCTTTTTGTGGGGATGGATTTTATTTAAAGAACATCATGGCTAATTTAATGATACATTGTAGTTATGTATAAGTTACATGAAATGTTTGAAATAAGATTTAGGAGCAGAGAAAACCAACTAAGTAATCTAAAATATTTTTTGTAATTAAACTACAACTTTTGTTTTTTTATAACCAGGTACAAAAAATATATAGGAGGCCATTATTATTAGCTGTCAAGTGTATTTGTGTAAACGGATATATTTTTCACATTCTTATTTTGAGTAGATATTAATTAAATGCAAAAAGTTACACTTATTTACTCAAGTTAGTGTTCTTAGATCACAAGTTAAGTAAAAAATACTTTTTATTTTGTGACCCAGCCAATAAATTAGCTAATGACATTTTAAAGAATATAAAGGCGTCAGCTTTCTATTGTCGACGTATTTTGATTATGTGATTAAGCTTAACCTTACCTTAACCTTAATTGGGCTATTGAGTGCCCAAAATAATATTTACTATCCTAACCCAACTAACACCTTATTTGGGCCGCAACTTATTTCTTTACACCGTAATACCAATTCAGAATTGATTTTAGCTTCTAACAATTATTTTTTAAACAAGCTTTGTTGAAACACCTGTCCTCTTATACGGATGATTTTCATATAAAAATAATTTAATATAAGAATATTTTCTCAGGATGTAAAGGCAATGATATAAGCTGTGATGAAACTCGGTGCATCTCAATTGACATGAGATGTGACGGTAGACAAGACTGCGACGATGGCACCGATGAAGCTGATTGCCGTAAGTATTATATCATATTCAATATTTTTATATTAAAATCCAAAACCTTACGGTATACATTCATGAGTAACGGTATTTTATATAGCAAATAAATAAACAATTAAAAAGTAAGCAGACACTTATTAAGTTTCATATTTAGGAGTTTAAATTCGGTAGTAAAACATTTAAAATTATTTCGGTATTTCTTCAAAAGTATATATGTATAGAATTTGCAAAAGCTTTTTAAAACAAATTCTTATATTTTAAAATAGCATTTAATTGAAAAATATATAAGGCTGAATTCCAAAGATTATTAATTATTGTATTTAATCTACTTATTATTGTATGTGTAAAAAACATGACAGAATTTCTCTTTTTATTGATTCTTTTTGATCTAAACTTAAAAAAAATATACATGAATAAGAAACAATTAGTTAAAAAAAAAATTAATGGTATTGTAATCTTTCGAGCGACTTTTACAATTTTCCCTTTTACAATATTGGAAAACACTTCCATACTATCATTTAAAATTAAAATATTTTAATAAAATTAAACGAGATCTAATAATAAAGAGATTCGATAAGAGCGTGGACAAAAATAAATCAACAAAAAAAATGTCTTTATTAGGTTTTTAGAATTTCTAATTTATTCTTAGGATTGGGAATTCAGGTCAAGAAAAAATTTAACGCGGTGTAAAAATGTCTAACTTTCAGGAAATTGGCCTTATTTATATTGTTATTCATTTATTTAAATTTTTGAACGTATTCACATTAAAAAAATCGTTGTTTTTGCGACATCTTGCTGCGATCAAATAGTTATGTCATTCTTTAAAAACGACGGTTCATTTCAATGAAATTACTCTAAATTGTGTAAAGGTATATTATTTATATTAACGAAATAATTTATCTGTGCTTAAGAAAATATATCGTTTATTCATCTAAACTTGGTTCAAGAGCGTCTAAATATCTTGGGAATGTGAGAACAATTTCCCTTATTTTTATAACTTACTTTCCAAGTATTAAAAGAAGACCAATTCTAATATTATAATATTATTTAAATCTCTTAAATGTGAAATATGTTCAATCTGTTTTATATTTACTTTAATATGATGGACAGGGATAACATTCCTATAGATCGGAACGTCGAGTGTCTTATATGGAGTAACTCAAGTGGTCTAATTACAATAAATTAATTATAAAAGCAATCGGCTATTGAGAATTGTAATCCACAGCGGATCTCTATAAGTTTAAGTTTTAATGTTGATATTATATTTTATTTCAATCAATTAGCTGGTATCGACTGAACATTTTTTACTGTATATTCTTTATATCACACGTATTTAAATGAATGAGATAATATTAATATTTGTTTGGTGACTATTGATACTTCAACATGAATCCCTCGGCGGCATAAAGTCGATGTTAAACCGTTTACATTCATTATAACTGTAACAGCTTTGTGTTTATGGTGATGAGACTCGCAATCCGGACGAAATGTTGTAATTTGGGACTTCGGCCAGCGTAGACACGATCTATCAGAGAATAAATTAAGTTTTCTTTATTATACTAAATAAAATAAATATAAACCTTCTCTTTAAGTTATTAAAGTTTAAATTAATATATTCCAAAGATAATGTTGCTATCAAATTTGTTGAGTTATAATGTTTTAAATAAACGTAATATTATGTTATATCCTGTTTATTGATTATCGTTTTTTTTATACTTATATGAAAATTTTACTTCTTATTTGTTCTATAAGGCTATATCTAGATTGTGACAGCCCTACACTCATTATATTATATTTTGTTTTGCTGAGAATGATCAAGCAAGGACTGTAATTTGCGAACGAAAAGAATTGTTATGGTTAGATTTTATTTTTTAAAGTATTTTTTTAGTCTCTTTATCAAACAATTAATTAAAAAATATATATCGGATATATTCATGATCCTTTTTCATCCTTTTTAGAAATTATGAAGAAGAAATGACTTATGTCAAAACGGATAAATATTAAGTTTCGTCTCTAAAAAAATTGCAATACAATAAACATAATCTATATGAAAACTTGAAACTCGCAAAATTATTTCGTCTTTTATTTCAATAACTACATATAATCCTCTATATTTAAAGTAATAAATATACCAAGAATTTATCACAATAACAAACCACTATAAAACAAATTAAAATAAATTATTATTGAAGATACATCTCAATGATATGGAGTCGTTTACTGTGTACATCAATTAGCAAGAGTGATTCTAGCGCGGTTCAGTACATAGTGATCATTTGGTTCATTTAAAGATCACTTACTTTCATTCTTCAGAATAAATACGAGGAATTAATTGCTCGGTGACTGTTTTAAAATGTTGCATATAAACCAATTAATCTTCAGCCTAGTTACTGTCGAGTGGTCACTTTATAATATTTAAAATAAATATTTATACTCGTATAATATAGTGCTGAAAAGTTTTCTTATTATTCTAGACATCAATAGATTTGTTATAAGTAGGTGTTTATCGATTCTAGTTAAAAATATATATTCCGGCAACAAAAATGTTTAAAATTTCAAAACCTTTAAGAAAAGGTTCAAAATTCATGACTGATATAATATCAATACCTTTCCTTGTTCTACAATCTATAAGTCTATATCACTTTACTGATTTCCAGTTAATATAGTGCTAAGAGCTATAAGACGTTAGCTAAGAGCCATCTTCAGAGTAAATATTATGAGTTTGTATCGACAAACTAGTAATCAATTTATAAATATTTGTATATAAATCTATCGTTAAAGAGCCATGAATGAAAACCCTTGAACCTATCGGCCCGTCAGATTGTAATACGTGTAAATTACTTTATTTGTAACTCATTTGTTTGCATAGTTATTTCTTTGGGAATTGTTATAAGATAAACGTGCACCTGTTACAGAAGAATAATACTTATGTTGCAGAGTTTTGAGCTTGAGACTTTCTGACACTTTTCAAAACGTTACTAGCTCTAAGTATATTAAGAAAAAAAATTATAATGTAGACACGGCAAAGGATAATTTTTGCTTTTGACTATTGTTTTGTAGGAAAACTTGATATCGGCGAATAGTCGATAATTTTTTAAACATAAAAACCAAATGATTTTAAGTCATTTATTTGCAATAGATAGTATAAAGTATTTTTATTGATTAACTAATGGTATGTGTATTTCAAAGTAATTTTAATGTTTAATATTTCTTTCAGAAAACTTATTGTTTTAGATCGAAACCAGATTTGAACTGCACTTTCATATAAATTTCGACTCAGTTAAATCCAAGTTCAACCTTCTAATATATTCTCTCAATAATTAACAAGCAAAGGAAAAAAATGATTGTTATGAATATATTAAATGAGGAATACTTAATCGATTTTAGAATAATTTGTGTACAGCAGTAACAATTCTTTTTGCCAGAAAAAATATCGAGACACATGATATGATGAAAATGGTCGACATGATTTTTGTTTACAAAATTTCACGTAAAAGATTTTACTCTATAAATATTATTGATAGGTGCTTACATGTAAAGGATTTCTTTTCATAAAATTGTCAGCGCAACAAAATTTTGTAAGAATGTCAATTGTAAAACTTTAATTATTATAATTTTATCATCAGCTATATTATGTTAGTCAAAAAAAGTGTTGTGTTGCTGTTTCTTTTTACTGAACGATTTATATTTGAACAGTTTCAAAACAGGTGAACAAAATAAAATAAACAATTTACCGCTTCATTTTCGTAAAGACTTATTGTAAACGTATATAATTAAAACTATTTTTTTTAAATATATTCTTATCTGACAAAAATTTTAACATTTTTATAACGTGGAGATATCAAAGGTGACAAAATGACCGTACGAACGCCACATTGAGAGCAAGCATAATGTTTACATTGTCATGTAGATAAGTAAGTTATCTAGTACACAGATTAATCGTCACGTCCAGATCATTAGTACATAGCAATGTTTTGTTCTACTTTGTTTTTTGTTTTAATTATTGCAAAAGGATTTTTATGACAGCACTCCCTTGACAACATAAGCATTACTTTTAACGAGAACAGAACAACATTTAGATTTTATTCTTACGATGTAATGTTAGCACTATTCTGTCGAATGTTAAATGGAAAGACAAAATATTTTTTTTTCTGAACCAATAAGATTTTTAGGCAACTTATAAAAAACCTTTTTAAGTGGTGCGTGAATATCCAATAGTAAAAAAAAAAATATTTTTTTTCTTAAAAAAGACTTTTTTCCACATTCCTTTCGTAATTCGAATCATCCAGGACTTTTGAAGTGTCTGAAAATAACAATAAAAAAGACTTAAAATGTTTTTATGTTCATTATTAAATGTAATTATGAAAATTAATTTGAATTAATAGCCTCATGCAACATCACACAATGGTAAAGTAGCTGTGTGAAATTACAACGTATGTAGATATCGAATTAATGTCGAGTATAAATATAATTCAAATTATGACTCGAACAAGAAGCATAATTAAAGGAAGTGCTTAGCGGTCAAAGCGGCTCTTTTCTAGATATCTGTAACCAGCTGATGTAAAACACACATGAATATTCAAGTTGATTCCATATTACATCATAGACACCATACTTAGTCACATGAATTTCAAATTAAATATGACTGATTGTGTTGTAAATAAAATGCTTGATTTGTCTTTACAGTTTACTTAATTATTTGTGATTGCTTGCACATATTTAATTTGATATCTAATTCAGTAATTATACGAAGCTAGGATAATTTAATGAATTTTTTTATAGACATGTATCTATGTATATATATACATATATACGGCAAATGATATACGAGTAAAAAGTCCACTTTACTTTTGATAAGGAGTGTATAATATTCAGGATAGGGGAAAGAGGTCGAGAATCTTATGTGGAAGTTGAGACTTTATTCCTCATAAAGTGTAGACTGAATCTATTAGATTTTTAGCTGTTAGCTAATATTTTATGTCATAAGAAATATATATATATTATGAAGGTATCAATGAATTCTAGATATTTTGTATAAAATAAAATACAACTTGATAAATGTTGTATCCCAAAATATTAGGAAATAATAAATAAATCAGATCTGGTTACACGCGAAATTATATATTGATAGTTTGTCTGTATGTATTTAGAAAATGTCTGCATGTATTTGTCTGTATGTATGTATTTAGAAGTAGGAAAAATTTAAGGAACGATAATAAATGGTATAGTTAATTGAATATTATAATAGATACGCGAAGCTATATTGGTTCTCCAGTATAAAATAAAATGATAAAATTATCAGTTCTTTTAATAAAATATAGGAAATAAATTCTTTGACTGCAGTCTTTATTTTTACTGATGTTTTCAATGTAATTAAGAGAATTTTGCGAGTGCTTTGAGCTACGGACACAATTTTTCTATAGGGTAAAATATGATAGTTTTATTATGACTTTAATAAAGTACGACCATTACTGTATAGTGCTGTCCTTGCGCCTTTGTAAAAATTTTATCGATAAATTAATTACAAAATTTTATGTCCAATTTGTTCTATAATACAGATGTTTAAGTCGCAAAAATTTATCACTTGTAGGATATAAATATTACTTAAAATATATGAAACGATTAATTTTGTATCATAATGTGTGTAATTTAATCACTTCACTGATTTTTATTCTATCGACGCATAAAATTTAAGTTGGTATCCCTAGTAGTTGCGTGATTTGGTAAATCGATAGTCTATAGTCATTACAATATCATGTCTTTATTGTATTATAAATAAAATGTTTAAAGAGTTATTACATGTAAAGTATACAATATATTTTGTATGAAAATAGATTATATTTTAATAAAATATATTAATAAGATGATAGCTAATATATAAAGATACAACAATTATACCGTCGGCTTTAGTCTAAGTCTTAGTATAACAGTAAGAAGTAAGCTCGTTTTTAACTTTTATGTATGTGAAGTATTAAAAAGGGTTAAATTTAGTTTAGCAGTTACAATTATTTTTTTTGGCATGAAATGTCTACGGAATGAATATGTGATTTCCGTCCGTCTACCTTCGATCCCGTCATTGATATCGATCTGACGCTAATAGGAACAGATTGAAATTATAAGAAGGTTAACTTGTGTTATTGAAATAAAAGACTTATATTAGGACGAATCAACGTTAAAAATGTAGAAAGGTTGCTAATTACTACATATCAGAATTGTATAATTCATAAATATTCAACCATACGTATCGAATAGATAAAAACTCGTTGTATTTTATCCGTCCTTAACCTTAATTAATATGTAATATCTTAATTATAAAACCTTAATTAATATAAAATAGTCAACAAAATGACTTATTAGGTAATCTTTGATAAATTCAAGAGCATAGAGTATGTTTAAAAATAAAAATAGGTAAAACAGCGAGTGAAGTGAAGATGTAGAAATAAATGGCATTCTGACAAGAATTATTCTACATGAGAGATTGATTTTTATGTGTTTTTAAATAATTCATCGAAGCATCGAAACATTATAAGTAGCTCATATTAAAAAGCTTATTTTAAGCCAGAAATATAATTAGAGTAAGATTTGTGATATCGTCATTAATATCCTTATTCAATTTCGGTTAAAAAGATATCTTTAAATGTATTTTAAAAGATATTTTAACTATCGTGATTGTTAAGGAGAAGTTAATAATTTCTATAACTGGTCTCAAAGACTCCAAGTTCATTAAAGATGCACAGCATAAAGATAGAACGTCTAGCCCAAATCTGCTAAGTTAGTCAAATGAGGTTATACTCTCGTTTTTATGTTTGGTCAGTTTTGAAACGTAACTGACAATAATAAGATCATCACTAATTTTTAGGAGCGGAAAAATTGCCGACTTTTGTAAAAGGATAGAATGATACAAGAACTCAAACCTGTCATTGGTCTTTTAGTCAATGACTTCAGGTCAAATAACCAATGTAAAATGATATTTGAAGACAAAGAATATTTATAAAATGTCTTATATACATCTTAGAATACTTTAGTCTTGCATTAAGTGGGAAATCTTTAGATTTTTTTTCACACTGTGTGAATAGAATAGCTACTAAAACTATTACAAATTATGATAAGACAGAAGCTCTCACTAGAAATGAAATAAAATAAAAAAGTTTTATATTACAAATGAAGTATTGTTCTGGCTTTATTTATTATACCACGTTTTATCAATCGTGTTACTTAGCTGGATCAAATAAGTTTCTTTATGAAATTGAATATAGGATCGCGTGCTTGTATTCATTTCCCTCCGTCCGCTACCGATGTCTCTCTCAACCATAATGGCTAATATTAAAATGCCAATATTGTCCCGATTGAGGAGCAATGTGTGTAGTAAAATTTATTAACCAATATAAAACTCTTTACAATATTAATTTATTAATTAACTGGACCGTGATAAGCGGCCTTAAATGAAACGAAAATAAGAGTATGTTACGACCTTATTATCTAGAACAGTAAGTTGTAAACATGATTATAAAATAATAGCTAACATAATAGCATAGATTACATAGAAGATGAATAACTATGAGTTATCAATTGAACTTATCAATTTTTGTTTAAAGGCCAAACATCGTTGTGAAATATAAACAGTCCCCTGAGCCTAATGTGGGATCTTTAAAATATATTTATAAAGACAATATTTTTATAACTTGGGCAATTGCTTACTTAATTTTCATTTATGTGACTGACACTTGTCTTAATATTATTCTTATAAAAACATTAAGTAGGCACGTTAAAATTAGTGATAGCAACATTTTATTCTTCAAAATCATCTCCAAATATCATTTTATTTAATCATCATTACTATAGTAGATAAATATTTTTATTTTTAGTTCAATTGAGTTACAAATAGTAATTACAAATTTGGTTCATGTTTTTTCAGTATATTTGTGTCTTTATTATTTAATAATCGGTATAGTATGCAAAGAAGAATGCTATATCCATGTGTTAGTTTTATGACGATAAATCATTTTGAAGTAAGTAAAAAAAACTTCGAGCTTTTTATTAACAAACTTGTTCGAACCAATGGAATAGTCGGACGAAGTTGAATCTCGTGTCTGAAGTCCTTTGTAGGTATAAATTAGATGTGCGAATAGATACTGTCACGATCGGCCTGCCAGGACGTCACGCCGGAACCCAACAGTCTCATGTCGTACTCAGAAAGCAGAAGTAAATTATCACGTGGTATTCGATTAACATAACCATTACTTGCTACGGTTACCCGATTTTTAAATGCAAGTACAGCAGGAATTCCTAAGTTTTACTATCAACGTTTTTGCATCGAAAACAATGGCCCATTATTCATGAGTTCCGAAATTTCGTCGTATCGTTGTAGAAGATTAGACAATCCTAAGCCCCCTAACAATATCTACCACTAATATTAACTATAAATGCGAATATTTGTGAGAATGTATGGATGTGTGGATGTATGGATGTGTAGCAAATGATTAGGAAGCAAGGATCTATATAAGACTTTTCTTATCCCTTTATGCAAAAAAACTATTTTACGAATGTAATTAACGTTAATGAAATTTAACAGTAATTTCGTAACGTCAGCACATGTAAAAGAATATTTCTTCTGGAATTAAGTTTTGTTCTCCCAGAACCAAGGCATGACACTTATAAATATGGCGGTGTGAGTTGCTTATCGTAGGTCATACAAACGAAGTCACTGCAAAGAAGTAGTTTAGATACAAAGTATTTGAGATCTTTATTTAAAGTCTTGTTGTCGATAAAGGGTAATTGGTTATCATTGGTGTTGATTTATAGTGACAATATTCATTGTGTTGTAATTATTTGTTGTGATACGTCAATTAATTTTACACAATGACATCAGCTTGTTACCATCCATGGCAAGCAAGCTAAATGCGAACTCATTCGCATGTCTACTAATGATCCTCTAGATGATTTTGGCCATAACCGTTTTAATGGACTTGGTTTTTTTATGTTTCCTGTTTTATTTAGTTTTTTATATATATTAAAAGTGCATCAATAGTAAAACAATACAATATCTATTTACAACTTAGATGCAGTAATCTTTATCCTACTTGAAATGACATAATACAAATGTGTCATGCCATTATGAGTCATTGAAATGTTATGCTAAATATATACAAATATATCTGAAATTAACATGCGATTCTTTTAACTTCAGATTTTCTTTACATGATTAAGGAACATGACCAGGCCTAATAAATAGATTCTATTGAAATGTTGAATATATAAAAACAGTATTAACAGTCTAGTAATATAAACAAGCTAAAAGATGTCAGGTTATTTTGAGGTAAACAGTCGGTCATTTGCGTGCGCGACCCCCGTTTAACAGATTTTATGACAATGTTCCGACGCGGTATAGCACTTTTTACCTAAATGTCTATCAGTATACGACATAATAAGTTTATGCCATTGCTTATGCAAGCAAGTCATTTTAGTGAATGTTTTGTTTTTATATGTCACATATCAAATGTGTTTCGTCGAATTTTATCAGTGTAGTTACATTGTGGTTAAAAAGAACTTGGTAAGCTATCTGTTTTTACAATAACGCATCAAGAGATTTATTATTAAGTAACTAACAAGAATTATATATACTTAATCTATTAAATTGGAGCGCGTTTTGTTTGTCAAACATTTCAGGAATGTACTGAGGTGATTATCAAAATGACGTCATGGCATCATGATGATGCGAGCTTAAATAATTTCAGAGACCAAAGTTCCTGATAAAAGAAATGTATTAAAGGTTCCTTAAAATCTAGGTCACACAAAAATAATTTATAATTTATGTAATTTTAACCCTTTTTGATTTCTTTATTACTTTTTCTATAAAAAATAATGATATTATGATACTTCTGTAACAAATAAATAATTTTCTTTACTTAATTTTGTTTAAACTTTATATTCCACGAAATTTATTTTAAAATTTAAATTATGCATTTACAAAATGTACCATAGATGTCCATATCCATATAATATAAATGCTTTATTTTATTCTATACCTACTGTCTCCTCAACATTGCCTAAAAAATAAGTATACTTTAAATAATTTCCCCATGCATTCCTTAAAATAGACGACAAAATAGCTGATAAAATCAGCTTGTCTAATTCCATTCATCAATCCAAGCCAAGCCGATTTTTTAGTTCTGCAAATAGATTTAGAAACTCTAAAAATGTACACATTTTCCACATGAAATTATGTTGCATATTTCAATATTCCATTAAATTATTCCGTATAATTTCATTAATTAAATATATTTCCGTTCATCGTAATATAATAAGGTTAAATCATAATACATTGCGAGTGTATTGGCAGATGAAAATGGGGACTTCAAATTTAAAATAAGCTCTGGATAGGTATTTCGGCGGCTATATATAATACGTCGACTATTATTAAAATTGCTACGATGGAACAGAAAAAAATAATAAAAGAAAATTTTTTAAAGCGAACCAATGAGGAATTGAACTTTTTTATTATAAAGTTTGAAATCTTATCCTAGAATATAATTTTATCTAAATTAATACATTTTTTAAACTTCTAAAAACACATTATTTTGTATGCAATGTGAATTTATGATATTGCATTTGAGTTATGAATACAAAAAAAGAAAAATTCACAACTACATGCTTTTTTAGTTGAATTTATAAACTCCTTATACATTTAGAATGAAAGTGATATTCCATATAAATGCTTTTTGCGATAGTTTGCTTTTAAAAATAGCATTCTTAAGTTACACAATGAATAAAGTTTGACTTTTTTTCACATGTACAAAACATAGATATATATAAAATAGGTGCTCAGCCACAGATAATAGAACATATTTTTTTTATGACAGCAATCAAATCATAGTTAGAATACAGAGCAAAGTCAGCAAATAATAGTATAAAGTAAACAGAATGATCATTGACGACTATTGTTATTGTAATACTATTGCACCGAAATCGCGTGCTATTTCAAACTTGTTTGTATACCGTCATTCAATTACATTTGTTAGTCTGTCCGTCACCCTGTTATTTTGAACAATACACATTCATTAAAATCTGTTAACTAACTCAATTGCCATCAAGAACTAAAAGTAAAATTGGCTGTGCGATATGGACAACATTTATATGATGCTATCATACTGATAATATTGATTCATATAAAAACTATGCTCTAAACATAAACAATTCAAATTCATACGTGAATTTTATACATCTAAGACACAAGAAGCAAAGCAACAAACGAAATTAATTCAATAGACGTCGCTAAGCAACGTTTTTGTCTCTTATTTTAACCAATCTAATGAAGTTATTACACAAAAATGTTTGTTAAAAAAAAGCTATAAATAATAATAATAGTTTTTATTATATTGCGTCTTGTAGATCGTTATAAAGGATACCGAGAATAGACTAAAACCAGGTTAATAGCAGACAACCTAAATATCAATACAAAAGTTATAGTTTCGTGGAATAATTGCAGATTTTACGATGTTTCTTCAGTGACCAGCAAACAAATGTTTTTTACAAGTACTCTCTTTTAGGTTCGTATTAGTCAGGAGGAGCGTTTACAGTCACTATCTAGATAAAATTTTATAACGATTCATGACAATAAATTATTATCTTTGCTATTTTTTTTTATTTCAAAATAAAATAATAAACGATGTTCCTTAAATGTAAATATACATTTCTAAAATATTATCACGCTTGAAGGGTTAACGTATTTTTTATAAGGTTTTAGATAATCTGTACCTGTCGTGTATTAAAAATATTTGTGAGTAAGTTCTGTTTTTATTTTCGATTTAATCTCTTTGAAAACGGATTTTCGATGTCATGTGATGCGCTTAAGGTTCGTATGTGATTATTTCTTTCCGTGCACTCGTTTAGCTCAGAGTAAATTGTGTCTTATATCCATGTTATGAGATATTTATTTTGAATATCCGGACAGAGTCGCTTAGTTCCAGCGAATGCGTGTACTCTGGCGCGATGAAACCGATTAATGTTACTCAAAGACAACCTCGAGGTTGGCTCCTCTAGATAGGGTACACTTTTTGTTACTTAGCATCGTATTTTTCAAGAGACTAGAGAGATGAGCATTTATTTTTTTATTCGGTAATATTTCCTTTTTAATTCTTAGCAACATGGTTTTCAGTACCGTAATGGTTTTGACCTGTTCTATATAGGTTTGTATTTATTTCTATAAAACAATAAGTTGTTAGTAAAAGGTCGTGCGTAAAAAGAACATAGAAATATATGAATTTATTTATAGTTAGGATTATGTGTAACTTTTATTATGATATCCTATAGACAAGTAACTGACTAAACCTTGCTAATTTGTTGTAAATATGTTATTATATATAAAATATGTAGTTCGGTTATTGTAATTTTTCTAGATCACTAGAAAGCCCATCAGGGCTATACACAAACCGCTGCAATTAAAATTAATTCATGAAATTTAGCATCAATCTTTTATTTGACTATGCTTGCCGTTTGCCCTGTTTGTTTGTCTGTCTTGTTTCGCGTTAAGTCTCCTAATGCTTTTTATTTTGAAATCTTTTGTTTCTGCCTAATAACTCGTAAAATGAAAACAACATTTACAATTAAATATTTTATATTCTGTTCTTTCGTTTTTGTTTATAAAAAATATAGGTTTAGGTTAGGTAATATCATGCCACAATCATATAAATCTTTTTTACAAAACCGGTATTCTCTAGAAATTTTATATTTTTATACATGCATATATATATACAAAATTATTACAGAAGGACTACGAAATATTTAAAAATGTGCAAATATGTACAATGTTGAAAATCTATCTAAACGTTACTCAATAGTATTATTTTAATGAAAAAAGAATAAAACTTTTACCAGTGCATCAATACCTCTCAAGGATGATATGAATATTATTTGAATAAAACAAAATGAATCTTCTAAAAACGGACAATATATGAAATTTTACTAACCATCAATGGAAAGTATTTTAAAAACCTTATCCCATATAAAATTAATATCAATTTGGGATAGCAAATAACTTTTAAACATTCGTGGATACTTAAACTAAGTTTGTGTAAAAACTTATCAGTGGCTATCCTAATCCGAGCTGACGGGCCCCCGAATGTCTTGACAGTGGGAACGTTTTCAAGCTTCCTAGTCCATTAAGAAAGTATTTCAAGTCCAGCTTCATCGCCGCACTTCTTAGAACCATAAGTCCGAGTCGTTTTAAAGTTAATAAGTGTAGGACGTCTTACCTCAGAGACATAGAATTAAAACTTTGTTACCTATTGAATGTGAGTGAGGTAAATAAAAATTTTCTATACACTATTTAATTTGAATCGTCCCCTTCGTCCTCAATAAGTTCTGTTAAAACTATATGATTCTTTTACACAATTTGGTGGAATTTAAACTATCATCAGAATTTTTGTGTATTGAACATCGCTTTAATTGTTTTATATGAAATATTTTGTACAATCATTCTGCTAGAGTGACAAGATAACAGATGTAACTGTCATTCTATTTCTGTGTTGTTGTTTTATAGTTAGGAATTATTTGTCATTCTCCATTTATACACATATATAGAGAAACATCTATATGTATCATACTTAGTTAATAATAATACATAATAAAGACCCTATATTAATATTGATATATAATTGAATAAAAGCATTACAACAAAAATAAGTCAATGTAAAACACAAATAGCTAATGTAAAGAGCTATCTGCTAATTCATTTTGCAAGAAATTAATTGAGACTGAAAGGATGCTTTATACTCATTACTTGAAAGTCTTTAGTCACATATTTATTTTGTATTTAGAAAAAAATATGCTTCTTTAATCAAATTATTATTTTTTAATCGGATCAATAGCATCCTTATTGAATTATATGCACAATTCCTTACATTGCGTTATTATAAGGTGATCAATAATATTATCTCCTTTTAGTACGACCAAATATATCAATCGTGAAACACGCATTGTTTGGGACACCATTCATATAAAAAAAGAGCATAAAAGCTTTGTTTTTTCTAACAATAAAAAAATTTTAGATATACGAAAACAAAATGGATTTCGATACGTTGTTTGTACGGTCTGCGAGGCTAGTGTTATCTCTGCACTCGCCTACAGGCAGTGCATTACAAGTTCTCATAGTCCCAACTCGCAAGGCATTCAGTCCAACATCGAACGAGCGGACGATCGCACGCTCCGACGACACGCGCGTCTCTACCCGTAAGTTTTGTGACAGAATAAAAACGCGTCTTGCATCCCACACGAGATAAATATTAAGTTAAATTAAACCCGAATCTAAAACGCGGCGGCTAATTAACTAGAGTAAACTTTAAAAACAGTTCCTTAAATTAGCCGTTTAGAACTTAAAATTGGCATTTAGCCGATTTCTACTAGCAACGGAAAATCTCTCGAAAACTATTTTTTGGAAGCTAATTGGTACATCTCTCGTTTTAGAATTTAAATGTCATTAGAGGCATGTGGCTTTTTAATTATTGGCCAAATATAAAAAAAAATAATTGGTAACTGTCAAAAAAGTTTCTCGATTTTCGTTCACTAGAAATCTAAACAGCATAAAATTAAATTAAATATGAAATAATACATAAAATTAATATAATCCTTATATCACAAACTAACACGATTTTTTTAAATGTATTCTCATAAACAACGTAAAGCGAGTAAGTAAGATGTTACTTAAATATATATTATACAATTATTATAGATATTTTAATGATAATGCACAATGTAGAATAAAAATAAGTAAAGTGTTTTTATAACATATTACTCTAAAATGTTAAAGTAAGGATCCCGTCTATACATGCCTGTTGACCTATAAAGTCCCTACGTATGTTTCAAAAGCATTTATACTTTGTAACGGTCGACAATTCCTAGAGGCACCTTGTAAATTCTTCCAATCAATGTAGCTTTGGTCAACAACTAACAAACTTTATATATAATTAAACAGAAAAATTAAATATATGGATTCATAATATTGATTTTAAATTATTCCTTATATATTTGGTAATTTGCTAAAATATAGATACTCTTTGTGTTACTTTTTTAAAAACAAAATATTCGTATGTAATATTTTAATCGAGCCTATAAAATAAAAAAGTTTTACCTTACAACGGTCGCTGTACGTAAGTTCCTGATTACAAGCATTACATCCCGTTATAAGAAGCCGAACATAATAAAGGAGTCTGTTCTTAATGATGCAAATGATATGCAGCTCAAAGAGATCCATTGTACGGGACCAGGGCCTCCAGAGGTGTGGCTACTAACGTTGTATTTAAATGAACAGTTTACAATAACGCATTCAACAAATCAATTTAGGGTCAAAAACCAATGAAATTTTCTAATTTATATAAAAAATAATGAAAAAATCTCAAACTGGTGCGTTTGTCTAGACATTAGAGTATTGTGGATCTAATCTTCTAAAATAGGCTCCCTTTTATAATTAATTTAAATCTAGAATACTTTGACGTAAGCAATAACAAAGTCTTTTAACTCGATTATAAAAATAAGTTTCAGCGGAATATGTACGCTTCCGCAATCCGCTTAAAATTATATTCCATAGATTGTTTTATTGTAGGTAAATATGAAACGATAAAGTAGAAATTACATAATTATATTCAATAAATACAACACCTTAATAGTTGAAAATAAAAATATTACAAGCTTGCTTTGTGTGATCTGAATTTATTATTGACATTTGTCTATATTATAACATAGAGTCATGTTCAATTCAAGAATGTAAATGACTTGAACTATCATAGATAAAGTTTTGTTGGCGGTTTTACTAATGTGCTGTTGTGAATTTAGTTTAAACATAAGAAAAAACAAACCATTTAAAATATCTATATATATGTACCAATATAAAAATTTAAAAATCGTCTTCTATAAATACTGCGTCAGAAGAATCCAATATTATTTTACCTTACAATACCTTTTACTTTTCATTCAAACATTTCGAAAATTGTTTGGAACATTTCATAGAAGTACCATTGACAGATATACGGCGACATTCTTTAATTATGTTATGAAAAACTCTGACCACTGAATAACTTCACCATCCAATATAATAGGACTCACAGTGCACATACCGAAGTAAGATTAAATAATGTAATATTAGGTATGTAGTAAAAATTTTAGTTTTTTGGTTATTAATTACTATCGCTAAATTATATGACATTACAGTTGTATTTTGATGAACAAAATGTTTAATGTGGAAGTCAATTCAAACGAAACAAGAGCACAGAGCAAATAAGCAAGTTAAACGCGGATGCGTCATAAGTCCAGTGCAGCACAATTATGACTACATTAATTTTTCAAAATGTTTTCCTCAACCAAGCATCTAGTTCACTCTAATTACCCCTTTTTTAAATGTACGAGACTTCCACTCAACGAGACTTATCAGACATAATATGTAATTCTAATTTGGTATAATAGGAATGCGTCACAAATATTGTGTCAGCACTAACGTCGTATGCATAGAAATGATCGCTCTGTAACAGTTAGATTTGGTGGATATATTACTGTTTTTAATTCACGGAATTAATATGTCAACATTTTTGCATGATATTGCTTGAGTTATAATAAAGGTGTTTCTATTGCTTAAAAATTCATTGAGCGCTTCAAATCTTACATATATCGGTCTTAACGAAGTATCGACGTTTCGTCATAATCTCAAGTTGAAAACTCAAAGTCGGATTATGAACATATGAACGTAAACACTTATTCCATGTATTTAATTAGACCCCACTGGAATTTATCGCAGATAATTATTCTATCAAAAGGTGTTGCATACACTTCACCAACTATAGTTCCCTTTATTTTTCATTTTCATATAAATTCATTGCATTCAGTGAATAATGTATTTTACAATAAATTTCCTCTCGAGCTTTTTCTTTACGAAGCTGGTATTAGAAATTTAAGCTACACTATCAAATGACTGTTATCGGATAACTTTAAAGCCTATTCCTATATAAGCCTTATTTTCATTTTCAGTTCTTTCTCACAGAATAATTTGTTTATCAATCCACGGTTCCGTTCAATTCATTTTCATTATGTTGAAGATTTTATTGTATTACATTTCATTTACTTCTTATTTAAAGAATAAAAAAACTTCGTACACTTTATTTCTTATGTTTATGTGTAATTATTTACAGTTGACTTTTTTGTCCTCTGTTGATATAAATAGTATCGGGATAGGTACCTAACACATTTCGTCAATATAATTTTATATCATCAAGATTTTTAAATATTCCTATAATAGACTTTTATAACTCTTTTAATTTAAGTGACATAATTATTATTTTTAAGGTCACAGAGAAATGCGATATATTGTTTTATTGAAATAAAATGAAATAGAGAAAATTCTAGCAAAACTAATTCTAGCTCTTAACTGTCATTGCATGTCACTAGCATGTTCTGTTTTTTTTTATGTATTAAAATTTCAAATAATACTAAAATTAATTTCACGATTAAAAGTTAAGGCATCTATTCTACTATTTACGAGTTCTTTCTTCTAAAATAGAAGTCTCATTTACATAGTTTAATATAGTTTTGAGGGTACTCCTCTAAAGTAAAATGTTGTAATTATTCTTCTTCCAGGCAAAAAAAAATATATTTAAACATTTGTAACGAATTTATAAAAAATGAATTTTATCTGTTTCGTGCGTGCTGCTATTTTTTTTAAGTATTTTTTTTTAAATCTATAATTCTTTTTTTATTTGTAAAAGTTAATGAGTTAATATTTTCTTATTAGATTATTATGAGTAGCACTATTCGAGATTGGCTTCACCGTAGTTTCAAATTAAGGTCAAAAGCAAGTTAACACATGATAAACTTCAACTTAACTTCACCTCTTTGTTTTAGACATATATTAAAAGTTATAAAATTAAAAAACATGTTGATAAGCTGTTTAATATTTAATTTGCTCGATTAATTAAATTCTAGTTGGTGTATTCTCAATAACAGTTTATTTAACTTTTAAACTAAATTCTAAGCTTATTTTATAGAGCGTCTTAAGTTGAAGTGTTTCGGTTGACGACACCAAAATTCTCTTTGATCTGAGAAAGCTGTTTGTATACAAAATACGACACATATTCCCGAAATTAGATGGAGAACCAACTTTCCCTTCACAAAGGATAATGTTTTATCTGCCGACTAAACAATAATATTACGTCATTAAATTCTTTACAAACATTGGAATGCTATATAAAAAAAAAATCATCCTAGTTATCACATTGGGATGTTATTTTAAAATTGTATATCAAAGTGGAATTGTATGTTCATCTATTTACAAATTAGGCGACAATTGGTTGTTTTTTCAATAGACCATGCAACGAATATGTTTCGAAGTTTTACAGACGTGTTTACAAAGGTCTGTATCTTTGGTTATCTTAAATACAATTACCATAGCAACATAAGAGATCGGTATAGTACTCGGGACACATGACATTCACTTATCAATCGGACCCTACAGACCTTTCGGTTAAATAATACTTCCTGAATCCAATCAGTACTTAATAGGTTATCATGTAAAGGCGATATATGAAAACATCAATTGTAACAAACACTAAATAATATTTCATTATAAAATATATATATTCGGTAGCCACTATAAGTATATTAAAAGCTTAAAAAAAACTGACGTCAAGACTAAGCTGAAGATCTTTTTAATATTCTATAGCTAATTAAAATGTGCATTATTATATATTGACCTTGTTTATGCACACTTCGATTAATTATTTTAATAATAGAAAATTTTAAGTCTACTCATAATATGTAATTCTGTTATATACATATAAAATATTTATTATTTCAATGTTACTGTTTTTATCGAACATATAACACTCGGTATGTATTCCAAAGATAATTAGAATCGGTGTGAAGTGTCAGAGGCTGTTGATTAATTCGTGAGGTTGCCCTAAATGCATTCCAATCACCTTAAGGATGGCGATACTAGCAAATTCTTGAATACATATTACATTGTCTTTTTTTTTGTATATGATTTTTTTGTATAAGAACTACAAACGAATAGTGAGATCAGTGATTGAGATTGACGTTCTTATAAACTGGGATAATTAAGACACTCGGACATTTGATTCTTTTGATTACATTCAAGGCGATCAATTAGTTAATATGTACTAGTCATTTTTGAAGTATGATACACGAAAATTAAATTATGGTATAAGTTAACATTAATATTGTTTATACATGGAATTGATTACACGTACTATTTAGTTAAATCTTTAGACGGACTAGAAGGGCACGTTGATGTTCTTAAGAAACGGTACTATAAATATGAATGAATACTTTGAACCCTTTGAAAACATTCAAAAAGTTAGTAGAGTGTGATGAATAGGCGACCGACTTTGCTTGTACTTTCCTATAAATTAAATGCGCATTTAAATACATAATAAACTTCATTGCTATTGTTTGTTGATGCTACGCTTTGTAAACTAGAAGCTGTTCGTAGTTTTCTTCAATAACTTGCAACATGCCATGTCCCCGCATCACGAATCGTTCTAGTTTTAAGTTTCGTACTAGGTCTCGTTATAAGGCATCGAAGTATAAAGATATCACTATTAATTAATTAAAAAGAAATTCAGAAAACATTTATTATTACACGACACATACTCATAGAAATGAGATATGTGTTTTAAATTATATTCTTCCATTACTTAATTACAAAGAATGATATTAATTGAAACCAATAAGCCATTTTAAGCTTCGAAAAAAATTGCACATTCCTTATCACTTAAATAAATTAAATATAAAATAATAAAAAAATAATAGTATATTAGAAAATATAGGACATTCCTTTGTTCTAATCGAATTCAATATTATGTCAAGTTACCAAAAATATGACAAATCTTTATTGCTCGAAACTTTATACAATGAATAAAAGAAAGTTTTTTGTAAAATATTGGACTAAGGCAAATGCGGTTCGCGAGTTAAAAAGACAAAACACAAGTTGTCGTGACGATGTACAGATTTGCATAAAGAGCAACTATTCGCCGATTACCGCATGCCAGGATTTAAGTGATACGAGACAGCGTATTTAAATTGTAATAAAGATAATTGAATTAATATAAAATTTTATTTTAATAAATAATAATCAAGTTGATTGGTGTATGTCCTTCGTAATGGAAACCAGCCATCGTATATATTGATGTATAGAATATAGACTGTGCTCTCGGAAATACAAAAGCTGGCTATTCTAGACTTCTAGTGAATATTCCGAAAGATGGTATCTTTTATCCCTCATCCCTTTTAGCGTAAATCAAACCTCAATAATAAAACCTAGAGTAACTAAATTCTTATATAATTAGCTTTTGATTTAATGAACAATTATTATAATTGTATAAATACAGTTTGTCGGTACAAATAAAAAAAGAATTTAGAAAATTATTTGTCCCAAAGCTATTTGCATGAGTTTGTTACTTGAAGGTTCTGTCGTAGTCCACGCACGCGATTCCAGCTCATCATGAAATTATTAATATCAGTTTCTAAATAAGTGTCCCGCAATAATCTGCCAAAATAAATCTTGTAATTTCGTTTATCGTGTTTATAAAGGCTGGTATTTTTATAAGTTTTTTATTTATGCGATTATTCTTGCTCGATCCGAATAGTTTACTTAAGGAGTACAATAAAAAAAAAAATATGCAAAATTTATTTTAAGTAGTATTTCTTACTGTTGTATAGTAATTCTGAGCCATCGGTATTTGAATCGAAATAGTTGGAGTAAAAAAGCGTCTGAGGTCGGATAGCATCCAGTTGATTATTCGACATATCGAAAACAATGGGTGTCATACCTCAGTATTCATTGTTACCAAGGCAAGGCGTATACAATGGTGTCACGTTCACGGAGCAAAGTGTAATATGACCTGTATCACCTATTTACCTTACCCGGGATCGAAAATCTTCAAGAACCATCTCGACGTACGACACAAACAGATAACATTACTTTCTAAATATCACACAGTCTTTTATATATTATTTTTTATTAATTCTACATACATTTGAAGTTTTTCATTTATAAATCAGATTAATATATGGCTTACGATTCACGAACGACAAATATTAGAAGTGTCCCTTTTATGTTGTTGTTAGTAACTACTCGTACTACTAAGGGTACTGAATCTGTCTCTTTATTTGGAAACAAACAATATCTTGCTCGTGTTCCGGCGCTCGAGAAAGTTTCATATTATTGTTGTCAATTATATGAGTGGTTTGTTTTGTTTGAAATTGGATTAAATCACTCAGTAAAGGATGGATAAAGGGGGATGAAATATTTAATTAAACATATTGATTACCGGGTTTATATAGAAAACGTTTATTTTTATTTGGAACTGCAAATCCCCAATATCGCTAAATATATTTTAACATGAATTCTTCATGAAACAAATGTTTTACTGGAAAGTATAACTAAAATGAAATTGCATCATATTCGTAGGAATAAATTTTGTAATTTTTCAAAGAATTAATATGCTATTAAGAGTCTTAAGTTCCTTTTCGATCTAGTAAAGATTTTTAAGTAAAGTTTTTTAAGTATTTTATATAACACAAGTTTAACTATTCCTATATACGTATATGCCAGATTATTATTGTTGTGTTCATTTATTGTAATTTAGTATTATATTTAAAATTATTTATATCTTTAACAGTATGAAAACAGTCATACTAGTATATGTAAAATTAAATTATCTAATTGAAAAATTTATCATAATACAAAAATTATTGCCGTATCCATTTACGGCGAACGGTGATTACAATCCTTTTTGTGTGTGATTAATATACTTAAGTAAAAGGCATTTGAACATATTAAACGCATGTATGTAAATATTTATTAAAGTTTGATTGGATACAAGATTTAGAAAGATTTCAAGTACCAAGACAAAAATAGAAGCACTGTAACAAACTCTATGAGAACGCCATGTATACAATTAAAAACTAGGTAGGTATGTTTAATAAACTAAGAGCTGCGGTAATGATGAGAGCGAACAGATATCGTTATTAATGTGCATTTGCATTTACAACAAAATAATTGAAACTTTTATTTGTGTATGCAACATATGTGTTTTAGACGTTTGTGAATGTTATAATTCCCAGAGATTAAATTGTTTTATTGCTAACGTGTGTGAAACATCTTTAGATATTTTTTGCGAGGTTATTTTTCTTGGAAGGACTATTATAAAATTAATTCGAAAATAAATTCGATAGTACCAACCTGTTATAAATTGGTCTTGAATATTTTATATCCTAATATTTTTAGCATCAACACGACGTTTTGTTGTAATCAAAACTGCAAATTGAAAGCGACATGGTTACTTCGTTAATACTAACAATTTCTTTTACCATGTGATAGATGTTCCAAAAAAATACACAGTAAAAGCGATGTATGAACACACAAGTGATTATAAAATGACGTGTTTTTTAATTGAAGGTCGATTTCAAATCCAGATGTTGTTGTGAACAAAGTAAATAATAACGATCTTAGCATGTGTGTAATAATTTTTTTTATACCATCATGACGCATGCTTTTGGTTTTAATATATTTATGATACCAGTTGTAGTCACTGAAAAAATCGCTTTAGTTACTCTCCCAGCTCAGTCGACCTGAGTAATTCCAATGAGAAATATAATATATTTTTAATATGACGAAATTAGAAATTTTGTAGGTACATTATTCCAGGTGTAGGGTTTTCGGCAAATAACTGTTAAAAGCCTCCTACCATATAGTTATTTCAAAATTTCTTGATGCATTTTTCATGTTACACGATCGTGTCAACGTAAAATTGACTCGTGCAATTATTAGTTATATTTTTATTGTAAAATAGGTTAAAAGCGTACTTCTTTGTACTAGAATACATCTATTTGTTCAACTGTTTATTTTTAATCTTTTAAAATGGATGAGATAACACTGCATAAGAATTATAAGCTATAGATACAAACATTCACTCTATTATGAAGAAACGTGATTGTGATATTTTGGTTTATTTCGTGCTCTCGGATCTGACGCTTCTAAGAAGACTTTTTATCTCGTTAGAATGATAACACCTAAATCCCAACCAACCTTGACTATGTGTGCATTGATGATAAAATCTCAACTTGCCTCAAGTTCGTAACAGTTTTTAATTGTTTCATTTTTTAGAGATGCACATTCTTTATATATTTGTATGTCTGCTAATAATAGATTCGCGTTGGAAATAAAAATTCGTTATAACTTTTTCTTTTTTTTAAACATTTAGCAAAATGTTCAAATATAATATAAGAAATTTATATATATCTTTTTATTTGTACATAACTGTATAGTTATCAAGAGTGTTATGTAATTAGATATATTTGTATATAATAATTAACCTAAATCATAGGTACTAAAACTTGTTAATCAGTGTATGTATGTGGGGTGCAAAACGTAATATTTAGTGTTGTCACAAGATTACTAGATTCGTATCCGACCGGTAGTAAAAAACGGAATAAATGAAATAGTTCAATGGAACCGATAAAACAGAGATGGACGTTTGTGTCCATTTGCCTTCTACTCTCTCTGGAAACACTGCTGGCCCAGAACATCATCAGGCGTAAGTAAAATTATTATTAATTAGCTTTATATTTACAACACACTGTACTTGTGGATTAAGATTAAACGTTGTTTTATATAATGCAATTTTCATGATTTTTGTGCTATCACTGCAATAACGTCTCATTATGTAAGATTACGCTGTATCTAGTACTTTCCAAACGTTTAATCAAATTGATATAACAGCTGGCGTTTGCATTTTGACATTTTAAGAGTGGAGCTTATATTTTATTAATGAGAACGGATGCACAATGATACATAGACGAGATAAAATTTGCTCTCATTTTATTCGTCATGCACTCTGTTATGCAGTTTATATTTCAACCTTATTGATTCCTTTTTTTATAAAAACAACAAAATGATTAAGAGATAGGAACGTAGCAAAAATACCGTAACAGCGTATTTTTTTACACAGGCTATTGAAACATGTTTTTATTTAAAATATCGTTTTATATAAAACTCGGTCTTTAATTTGAGCCTGACTATTTCACCTTTATTTTGTTGTTATTTGAGCTCTTATGGTTTATTTCAGTTTTAAAAATAGTTTCTTGATAATTATGTATAATTTTATTCCTTAATCCAAATAAAGTTTTAGTTTGAGGCGCTCTATGATTTTGTACCCACAGTTTATAAGAAGTACATAAGAAGATTCTTTATTTAAAAATATTTATCAGAAAAAACAAATAAGGCATTAATATGTATTATAGTATATATTTGTTAAAATAACTACTAGACAACTATGTATTTTGAAGAGATATCTAATGGAAAGAAAATTTTGTTTTATTTAGTCATAATATTATTAAGTCTTTCTTCTTAATTAATAAATATAAATAACTTAGAGGTCCTGCTGGTGTGTTCAAGTAATTTAATAATGTGTATGTACTCGTAAGTCAATCTTACACTTTTACATATAGATACGTAAAAACATTGCTTTACATATTAAATTATTTAAGTATCAATGTTTTTCCTAATAAATATCGTTGTATAATAAAATTCGCTATAGACCTGAGGGCAAGCAAACCGATTCAAAAATCGCTTTTAAAAATAATCCGTGTTTAAATCTAAAATACCAGAAAAAACAACTACATGTAACAGTAGTTTGACAGGTATTTGTTTTCTGATAATGAAATTCCTATGCCCTCGGGTTTGCTTGACCGATCGAAAAATAAAACAAATGAACATTGAATAAATTTCATGGCAAGAGTTCTAACACATTCGTTATTTGTAATAATACAGCATCATTGTGTATAATTTTAATTTTTAACTATTATTTTTTGACCTTTTATACACTAATGAAATGTAATAAAGTCTTAAAATTCAATGATGCGTAAAGGCTCTTGTTATAGTGGTTATGGATATATTAAAAAATGTTTTGTAATACATCTTCTATTGAAATGATATTGTCCTACAAATGGATATTCTCATTTTAAGTGTAATTCCGATTACGAGTGTTCAAGAGGCGTGTTTAATTATGTTTTGTCGTTTAACGGGACATAGCATATTAACTGTTAGACAGGACAACTGTTTATTGTTCGAATTTTATTCTGAGTTTACTTAAATAAGATTTTGAAGAACCTTTATTTGTATGCTTCCACATAAAAAAATTTAATACGCCCAAGATGTTTTAGAATGGGCTTTAAGTAAATCATAGAAATTGACAGAACTTTATCAGCTATGTTGTGTGTTGTTAAATTGATAAATGTAAGGCAAGTCTGAACATGAAAAAGAATATGTCTCTAGACAATAGATAATCAACAAATACGCCTACACACTAAATAAACTACGTTACCACTTAAACATTTTTTAAATAAGTGTTTTAAAGAAGAGTTTTAAAAAATATATAATTGTATAACTAAAATACAGTAACTTTAATCTAATGAAGAATTTATCTATATTACGTTTAACATGGACTCTTCTGAATATTTTTGTTTCATTGCAATTGGGGGCGGGATACAATCATGCCGGGTTACTTACCAGATTCACGCAAAACCGTAAAATTTATAATCCAATAGAGTTTATGATATATTTTTATTATATGTATATATAAATATACATAATTTATATGTATATAAATAAATGTATATTTTATAATCTTTAAGTTGTGTTTACGTCATTGGATTGGAACATAATTAATATTGCAGGTGTTTTACAGAACGGGCATAAATTAAGCTGACAAAGCGAAAACCAATCTTTGAATATTATGTTAGTAAAAACATGTACGGGGTTAATACTAATGTAAATGATATGTTAGTACAGAAATTTTGTTCTTTTATGAATTCATTTTTTTAATTTACTCCACAATGATGACAAGCTTCATTACATTCAAACTATTTTGTAGAATATTTTTAATATATTTAAATTATTTTATGATATACTAACTATTATATGATAATTAATATTCATAGATCTTTCGTTGAAAGTGGTGTTTGGTTCAAAGTAAGATTTTGAAGTATCCAAAATGTTGAGGGCTCTTATGTACGATTAATTAAGCAGGACCTGTAAATTTCCTAGTTCCACGATTTCAAAAAGGCAAATTTTGGTAAATTATTTATCGATACCTTTTAAAAAAAAGTTTGGCTCCAAATAGAGGTCTCAAGTTACGATGCACAGCGATGTTCACTTTTAAATATTTGAACAATTTGAAACGAATGGGAAATATTGGTCAACGGCGAATTATAAAGGCCAAAGTGGACGAACGGTGATTGGAGTTGAAGTGTACACGTTTGGGTAGCAAGGTTGTCATCGACTGGCAATAAAGCAGAATAAAACTTAGCATTGCAAAGAAAATATCAAGAAAATTATGTGTAGTAAAAAAATCTTAATAATAATAAGTCATAAAAGTATTAGTTATATTATAAGAAAGACAAATGTATAACCGTCTAATGCTCTCATTATGATGCTAATGGGTGCATTTTTATCCATTCTAATTTTTATCAAACGACCCACTAGGGTTCACGAAAGATTAACCACAGAGGGAGATGATGTTATTAGCATGACAGTAAAAGTAGGGTTGTCTACACGAACGTTGTCTACGTAATATTAAGAAATCGAAATAATTCATTGAAAAAAATATATGTTGATTTAATTTGGTAGAATAAAAGAAATAAGCTGGTGGAAATATTGTTAACAATGAAAGTATGACAATTATATTTTAAGCAGTTTTGTCAATTCATCTTAGAATCACTGAAATCTCTACAACCCAAAATAAATATTTCTCTATATACAGAACAAAAACTTATATCAGTAAATCGGGATTTGAAAGCGTTGACTTTTTGAAACCTCCTAAACTCTTACTTTGCATATTTTATCAAACACCATTGTATTGTATCCTTTTACTAACGATATACAAATGTATGACCCAACCGTATTAAGACCCATCACATTTTGACAGGTTAGTGCTTCTTTATAAATTTAAATCTGCTATTGTATTACTGTTTGTCAATGCATAAGCTTGCTCGGTCATTACTCGGAAATATGTGAAGAAAATTTAAACTGTCTCTTACATAATAATAGACACTCTCAACGACATCTAATGTTAACGCAACTTATATATTTTTATACAACAGAGTTACTCCGCCTGAGCTCTCGTATAAAATTTGCTATTGAGTTCATAAATGTTTTATTCCTATTGTTAAGCTAACAACAAAGTCAAAAACAAAACGGTCGTATTAGTGGATATGTTTTTATAATTAAATCAGCAACTATGACTTACAGATACGAGCGTAAGTACGACTTACAAAATTCCGTCATTATTTTATACAGAGTTCCATTTTTTTATAAATCCACATGCCAACGTTACACAAACTACATACAATACATTGAAAATCACGATGATTGAATTGAAAGTGAAATGAAAGCAAATATTATCTCAAGGTCACTGAAACGACCCAGATAGTAAAAGCAACAATTAATCTTTAGTTTTAATTTTCTCACAAAAAAGATTCCATTCTGAAGTAAAGCATTCGTGATGGAGCTATTGCACCTAAAAAATGAGAAAAGAAAATTATAATAAATAATCTTTTGCATATTAAGTTATAATAAAATTAATTTATGTTATGGCAAACTTATTTCTAAGCCATTTCTAAAACTACTGTCAAAGCGACTACTGACAAATTGGTAATAAGGGAAAGCCTGTGCCTGGTGCAGGTTGACTACTTATAACACAGTTTAATTTATTTGTCGTTTCTGCCTTGTCTGGGACCCATTACTTTAGCGATACACGGATGTATAAAGAATAAATGAGGCATTTCTATTATATCGAAGTCAAAAGTAAACATTGAATTGTTTTAAACGTAATAAAGTAAATTTTATGTAGAATAAATGTATTGAAAATTGGTAATTTAGTGACCACAAAACTCTGGTTACAGATAGCAAATAGCTTTCATAGTCTGTTTATCATTTTTTAAATATTTTAATGTGTTTTTTTCGTTAATGTTGTGAATTGTTTAAATGAATTAAACCTGCGCTAACATTGTAAAACCTTTGGTAACAAATGATAAATAAAAACTATTTAGGTATAAATAAAGAGATCTATTTACGAAACATCTCAATTAAAATGTACCTATACACGTGTTTTACTTACAATATTTTAGAATAGAAATAGGTATTTACATTCAATACTTGTTGGTTAGTAGCGATGTAGGCACTTGAAATTAGATTGAGCGAACGTTCACCGAGCATAATAATATTTATTAGGAGATATTCGGTACTGCTTTTGGATACACGAATCTTCAAGTTGTACGATTACATACAATATATATATGTTCTGTTTATTTTAAATAAAATTATCATTTCTCAATTAGAATACAAAATATTTAGTATTTTTTTTTTTACTTTTTACATTGTTGTTCTATTGATCTTGTTGTCATTTAATTCTTTTGATATACCTATATCGTTGATTTTATTGAAGTCTTAATTTGTTTCCATATACATGGATATAAAAACATATCAAGTATCATTTCGTTGTACCTCGTATTGTAAACAGATTGGCACTGCATACCTGACCTGTCTCAGGTTTAACGCCAAAGGCATTTGAGATCGCAGAATACTAAAATGTTTGTATTAGAACGTAACTTATTTATGAATGGTTTTGAGAAACATGAGTGTAGATATAATAAATAAAAACATTTTTTACGTATTAAATATATGGTTACTATGTAAATTTCTTTATTCATTTATTAAAACATCTTCGTAACGTGGTAGTAATTTCATGTCAAATAATTAAAAATGCAATGTAATATGACGGTATACGTCATTTGCATTTGCAATGTATTGTAGACAAGGTTATTACTTCTAACAGGGCTTGGATATTTAATGTGTTTATTGACTACAAATGTTTGATAGGTAGGTACATTTGTTATTAATTAAAGAATAAGAGTTACGAACAAAATGATAGAAATAACGTTATAACTATTTATATATTTTTAAAATATGTTAAACATCTAAGTATAAAATCTTGTAAGATAACCAAGTTAAAGCTATCTCTTACTCGGCCCCTATTTAGTATACAATGCCAAGTTTAGCACGTAGGCCTGTCTTCGTCTTTGGAATTTTAACTACGTAAAGGTATTTCTGAAAATGTTTATGCTTGCAAAAAAATGGCAGGAAAATCTTGTGGCATTATGTTTTTGTTACATTTTATTGTTGATTTATGCAAACACCTTTGTAAGGGCGTTACGTGTTCACATTTTTTTGACATATAGTGGATTTATTGAGTGGATACAATCGATTTATCTGTACAGCTACAAAATTTAATAATATTTAATACAGCACAAAACCGAGTGTTATGTGCATAGTGGCAAGTAATTATTTGAAAACTTATGTTAAATCAAACATATCCATCTTAGTACTTATTTATAAACATGTTATTAGTGTTGCTAAATAAGTATGTTTAACTCAATGATGTAAACATGAGTAGTCTGTATAAATATATCATTAAGCCAGTTGCATCAAAACTTAACTTTATAGTAATGTTTGACTTTCTCATACCACTACATACAAATTTTGGAAACAAGCTATGTGTACAGTTTAGGCAGACTTGGGCCAATATTTTCTATATCAGAATGCCAAACATAAAATGATAAGAGATCTTTTTGTCCTGTTCTTTTTCTACGTCATAAAAGGTTAGATAATAATGATACCGAATTACCAAAACCTACAGAAGCAATTTTCATGGATTTTTATATACCTTGGTTGTTTTAGTATAACAAGACTTTAAGGGACGAAGAAATTTCTACTATTCACACCTAAATCTTTTTAACGAAAAAGTGACAGTATACTTGAACTTTTAGGTTGTATTAACAAGTCTTAGCTAAATAAAACAAATTTTCGTCAAGTCTGCCCGTGATCACGGTGCTGCATAGTAAGCGAAACGTTGGGAGTATGTAGTTTAATAACAAAAAAAAAGACGGTACATTGAAAAATATTAGTTTTACTTAAATGAATACCCTCAAAGGTCTTAGATATCAAAATCGTAGACCATTACAAAAAAAAAAGATATTTCTTGTGCTACTATCATTTTGATCTCATTGTATTATTTTATTGTTAACAGAAAAATGTGGCGTTGACGACTTCGTTTGTGGTGATGGAAGATGCATCGAAAGCTCTCGCCGGTGTGACAGAGTCGCTGACTGTTCACAGAGGGAGGATGAACAGGGTTGCGGTAAGTGGGCACAGATAGATGTATTATAATATAACAAATAAAAAAAATACACATACATAATATATAAATACCTCTTCTTGCTATTTTTCATTAAGAACTCTGAACAATAGTAATGTTTGATTTGCTTTTAGGTATATTATAATATAACATATAACAAAATACATACATAATATACTAGAAGACCCGGCGAACTTCGCATCGCCCTATAATCAAGAAATATCTGTTACGTTTTTTTATTTATATTTTTGGAGT